>CM038048.1:91876505-92064005 GCA_021397845.1 Areca catechu | reverse complement strand
CTATGATAAAATGTTATAACTATCAACAGTGTTTACAACAAGCAACATCCCAAACTCCAGTCCTCAGTTGCTTCTCCAATTATAATTAAGAAGTGAAGTAGCTTAAGCTTTGGTTGTCAAAACATTACTCTGCCAATCATATTTCTCAAAATCACCATAAAATCATCTTAACCACTTAATTTGAACTGGACTTATGCACCTTATTTGTTGCAGCATTCCCAAGCACACGTGTTGATAGATTTGACTAGAGATGCAATCGACTAAAATTCACATTCTTTACTTGCACCCACCATTCGAGAATCATCGCACCTCAAATAATAGGCAACAAATTAATGATCATTACTACTATTACTTCTTTTTTTTTTTCGAGGAAATAGGCTCTAATAGCCTAATTGATTCATTGAGATAATGGAAAAGGACCTTCAAAAAAGCACTTTTGCATAATTTGTATATCAAAGACTTAGAAAATCTCTTCTTTTGGTATTGTCTCTGATGTGCAGTCTCCACACCCAAAGCTTCGATTGGGTGAAGAAGTTCCTGATCAATTATGGCCTGCTTCGAGTGCGTGATAATTATGTTATCCTGCAGGACTCCCTCTCTGTCTTCTATGATGCTTTATGCGCAAACATGAGTCATGTGGCGGCCGGCACCGATAATGTCAATGTTTCAACTTCAGCAAACTCAGGTGCTCTTTTTTTTTCCTCATATGCAGGTAAACTCCAATTTCCATGCTGCATCCAACTTAAACTTTTTTAGGATTACTTGATGATAGGGTTAGGTCGATCCAGGGTGGTAGAAGTGGATTGCAGCCATCCTCCTCAAACTCTCAAGACTGGAATTGCTGCACAGGTATGTATTGAAGACTGTTGTTACCTCTCATATTGTAAATGCTATGCATACTTATGATGGAACTTCCTAATTATCCAGTAAACTCTGACTTCATGGCATCAAAGAGATCTCCTAAAATTTTGAAATGCTGACAACTATTTAGACATTCAGGGATACTATGAATTGTATTCAAGCTGCAATTGACTTGTTCATAAAATCATTATGAACAAGTATTGAAGACTGTTGTTACCTCTCATATTTGTAAATGCTATGGATACTTATGGAACTTCCTAATTATCCAGTAAACCCTGACTTCATGGCATCAAAGAGATCTTTTAAAATTCTGAAATGCTGACAACTATTTAGACATTATTCAGGGATACCATGAATTGTATTCAAGCTGCAATTGACTTGTTCATAAAATCATTATAGATTTGCATCAAGTAATGCCTTTTTAGTAGATTTTTTCCTCTCTCCTTCATTAAAAGTTAGATCTATTAGACTAAGTGCAAACATTAGAGAGAGAGAGAGAGAGAGAGAGAGAGAGAGAGAGAGAGAGAGAACTTGCCACCATGTTGGCACTTTCAGAAAAGGAGGTAGACTGACCTCAAGATAAATAAGCTAATAAGTTGCTATTGTGAGTGTATTGATGGTACAAAGTTGAGATCTAAAATTTAAATACAAGCAAGTACCAACATCACTGACCCATTCTTCCTTCACTCCCCAGTAACTTCATCTGTGTGCACCACTACATAAACACATTTAATCAATTTTACACTCTATGTTGTCTACGTTGATGGCTTTATTCTGAAACCACTATTTTGAAAGAGTCCTTTGTGTAAATAGATTGTAGAATGTGAAAAGATTTCAATTTGCTACCATCTACATATATCTTGAGCTCCTAACTCTATTAATAATAGAATTGAACTTTTCATAAATATTATGTGTAGTGAAAGTTCTAACTCCATCAAATTGGACAGAACAATTTATCCACTACTTGTAGGAGCTGCTTTAACATAGCTAGCTCTATGTTTACCTTTCAGAGGCTACATGTTCTTTAACATGGATGGTATTCTTGGTTACTATTAGTTATAAAGTGTATATATATATATATATATATATATATATATAAAATTTTGTCATAGTGTATATGTGGCAGAACAAATTTGGAGAGTAATAGAATAATTTTAAATATAATAGAATAAAGTTAAGAAGTCTGGTTTGGAAGGCAGATAGATCCATTGTCCTAAAAGAGATTTGGCTCCCTTTGCATGCGAAAAACAGCTAGGCCACATGCTCTCCTTCAAGGTACAATTCGGAAACCAAAAACTTCGATGCCCGTCGGTGGCACGATCTCGAACGAACGTCGATCAGCTCGTCTCCAGCCTAAAAATTTCAAAACAAGAAAAGATAGGAGAAAAAGGGATTTTATAAATTTTTAAAATTGAAGAACAGAGTAGAGGGAAAGCTTGGGATTTTGGGATGCCTGGAATGGCTGGGGTAGAGGCCTATTTATAGGCTTAAAACTCTAGAAAAAATTTTCAAAAAACTCTCAACTGACGTTATAACCGTTATAAAATTAATTAAAAAAATTAAAAAAATGGTAAAAGAAAAAGAGTAAATGCATGCGAGACCTTATTATTATTATTTTTTTTAATGCATGGTAACATCAACGGTCACAATATTTTTTCCTGATTTTTTTCTCAGTCATGTAATAATTTTTTTTCTAATGGACTCATGTTATACCAGAGGGAGAGAACTGGAAGCATGCAGTTGAGGGACTTGGTTGATTATTTCCACCTCCCCATAGCGGATGCTGCTAAGGAGCTCGGCATATGTACTACTGCTCTTAAGAAGATTTGTCGAAAACATGGAATGCCCAGATGGCCTCACCGAAAGGTCTCTCTCTCTCTCTCTCTCACACACACACACACGCACACTCACAAACTAAATGTCTCTGAACTCCATAGATCACAGGTGACCTTTTTTTATTACATGAATGTATGCCAATTGGTGGAATGAGCTCTTCTAACAAAACATTCTTTTAGAAATGAGGCAGATCAAAAGCATAGATAAGAGGATCTCAACCCTGCAACGAGGTTTGCATGCTGAAGCTGCTGAAGGAGCTACTAGAACTCGAGTTGAGATTGAAAGGCTCAAAGTTCAGAAGGCACGGATTTGTGCTGGTCTACCACCATAGTTTGGAATGGGGAAACATCATGTATCTAAATCATGTAGGTTGTAAAAACTTTGGCAATTGTTGCAATGGAAGTGATATTGTCTACAGATACTTTGACATGATTATTAGATTTGTGAAGCAAAGATAAGCAAGAGGTGCTCTTGTTTTTTTTTTTTTTTTTTGATGAATTGGAAGAGGTGCCTTTTTTCTTGTTTATATGGATATTGTTCTTTTATTTTTCCAAATACAATTCTCAATGGCCTTTTGAATCCCTGTTCATCTTTAAAATTCTAAAAACATTAGCAAATACTGTCCTTGGTTGCATTTGAATCAATTAGGTAGGAGTGAAGTTGTGACTATTATATGGAGTAGTGTAAGTGGATAAAACTTCAAAGAAATTTAATGGGATATCCCATATATTGATTTTTATAGAAATTTTGTTGTCTTTGGAAATATTGTGTTACTATTTTAAGATTTCCTATTCTCCTGTATCTCATTTGTAATCGTCAAGGATTTGCGACAACTAACAACCTTTTTCTTTTGCCATCCTACCAACTGGGAGGTATTTTGTCATGGATTTCTTTCTATTTTATGTACATAACAACCCAATACACATCAAAAAGACTGGCCGTAAGAAATTATTTTGCTTCTTTGGATTTGTGACAACCTTCTTTTATCACCGATATTCTGCGATAGCTTTCTTTTTTTTGCATGCAGTATTTTAGAAAGTCACCCTACAAGATTAGTCGGAAGATATTTATTTATTTTATTTTATATAAGTATCTAAGATTATTTTAAAGCATAATTAATATGCATGAGTCCTCGTATACTTCTCTTGTTTAAACTTCGACATTATTGCTAGATTATGAAAATGAATCTACTCAAATCTAATTACAAACATTATGATTGATTTGTAATTAGCCCTAAAGAGGCTAGTGTTGCAATGTTCCTTAGGGTCATGCATAGGATCTACAATTATATTATTTTTAATGATACGACACATGGCCAAAAGGTGCTATTTGAGTTTCTTACATTATATTAGTATGCCCCAACTCCAAATCTTAGCTAGATGCGCAACAGACGGCCGTATGCCCTTGGTTTATTTTTTTTGGACAAGGCCTGTATCAAATCATAATAATAATTATTCAACCAGGCACATGCATAAATTTTTTTTATTGGATAACTAATTCAAATGTTCATATAACTAACATCCACACTTAAATTTTATTGAACATTAAATAGAAAAACAACAATGTCCGTTATGTTCTAAGTTCCTCACTGACTGGTTCCTAAGCTCACATATTTTTCTGGTCCTGAAAAAAATGTAAGGGAATAAAGTGAGTTCCCTAAACCCAGTAAGTTATCATAAATCTCAAGTACAAATCTACCATAAATCAAGAGCAAGATAACTTGAATAATTCAGTACATACTAATAAACTAAATATAATGATAAAATTAAGCCAATTCAGTTAAGTTTTCATTATTAACCCCCTTTACTACCTTTCTAACAACTCATTCTTTAGGATGGCCATCCACACTCACTCACCTAATCCCTCTGACTATGGCCACGGGATCTCGAAAGAGACTAGATCCTGTGTACACATATTACTCATTGGTCATGCACCAGTGATAGCCCTACTGGAGGCCAAAAGGAAAACTAGTTCTGAAATTACACGAGAAAAATGCATCCTCTACATGTACCAACGAACGCCCCGCTGGCTAGGCCCACAAGAAAAACTAGCTTTTGTGTACACATACCGCTCAACGGTCATGCGCCAATAATAGCCCCACTGGAGGCCCAAAAGGAGACTAGATTCTAACTCGTATAATCATAGTCGGATAAGAGAGTGTCAAAATCAACTCAACCCATGACACAGAGCATTCTAAACATATGTGTTTAACCTCATATCATGTCAAGTCATCGAAGTATAGCATATAATGTATACAGTAAAAATTCAATAACATAATAAATATTAAGCTCACTGATGCATGACAAAATATACTAGAGAGATAACTTACAAATGAATATCCACCAACTAAGTACAGTTCAATACTAGACATGATCCTCCAAAAATAACGACAATCCTGTACAATAATTTTGTTTCTTTTTAATCATACAATTAAATTCTCTCTCTCTATATATATATATATATAAGAACTAAAAAGAAAACTAAACTTCTGGAATATCCTCGTACAACAATTCTTTTCCTCCCTTCTCCCCTTTCGTTTCTCTCTCCAAAATTACCTTCACCGGGCGACCCATCCCTGTAACCGAGCCGATCCATCCCTCCCTAAGAAAATGGAAGGAGGAAGGGACCGACGGCGATCGTAATGATTGTCCATCGAGAATAATAGCGAGAAGGAAGGAAAGAAGGGGCCGGTGTCGATCGTAATGATCGTCTGGCCATTCACCGAAAATCTCAAGAAAATTCGGGATGAACCCCCCTTCGCCGGTTGTCTCTGCTCACATCCATGCCCCGAGAGGAGACAAAGAAAATAAAGACTTACCGGCGAGGTTGGCATCGGATTTCGGCGACCACCGGAGGAAGACGGGTTCCGAGAAGACTGAGGCATGTGAGGGGATCGTCCGACAAGATCAGCAATGGATTTCGACGACCACCAGAGGAAGATGGGTTTCGAAATGGGCTGAGGCACGAGAGGAAGCCTTTCTTTATAGGAAAGAATCTCTATCCCCCATGCCATCGACCTCCCTCTCCGGCTCCTCGGTCAAACAATCCAGCAGTTCGGTGCCTCGCCTAATCCGAACTGAAGTCGGCAACCCGGTTGCCAGTTTCAGTCCAAATTTTGCATGGGCCAGACCAGCTAAAAGTTTTAGGTTGGGCCTCACAATTTCTCTAGTATACAATTGATATAATAATAAATACATTTATGCATTTGTCATCACATGCTGACCCCAAAAGGATCCATATTGTGGTGTCCCCTGGTTACACACGAGCAATGGATTGTGTCCACCCTGATAACATTTATAATGACCAGGTATATTAGCCTGAAAGATTAGTTAAGAAAATATTATCTAGAATCCTTGATTGTATATAAGTACTCAAGATTTTCATAGTGTATAATTGATGAAAGATTGAGTACACACTCAAGGCTTTCACATTCTTTTTTGAGTCTTCTTGGTATCCACATGTAGGTGAGGGTTCAACTACATTTAAATTTACTTATAAATACCATGATCCATCTACATTCAGTCCTGAAAGAGCAAGATTGCACAGTCTCCTGCTGACAACATGATAGGTGGGTTGGGTTTGGTTCAATACTTTTTATAATGACTAAAATCTTTACTTGAAAAGATTAAATAATATATATTATTTAGATTTCTTGGTCTTGTACCGATCTTCATAGTATGCACCCATAAATCTTAAGATCGTTAAATTTATTATTCTGTATGAAGCTAGTTATATAAGTATGAAAAATGGTGATCACCGATAATGCAACACAACTAAATATTCACCGATTATATTTTCATTGTACAAAAGATAGAACATCTATTACAAACTACTTCTTTCTAACCATGAAGAAAGCTCAATGATTGACTTAATTTGAAGTTTTGGCATGACCTCTAAGAAAATGGTTGAGTTCATCATACATTGTGATCATAATTCATAGCAGATGGTGAGATGAGAACATGGGCATAAATCTTTCCAGCTGTATTTTTTTGGATGTTGGATTTCCTTCGCATCCATGTATTTGACATCAAGGAGGAGATTGTGGTCACAATGCATTGCTATCTAAATTGATTTGACCTCTAAATTTTTTCCATCCTTTGGGAAACACACCTCTCCTGATAGTCAAAGACTCCTAAAGATATGCCATGTTCCAATTGAAAGCATTCTAATTTCTATAGAGGGATGCTATATATGCACTTGCAATAACTTAAGAGTTTGCTCTAATACTTGTAAAAACACCATTACCTTTGAAAATCTACCTTTTATTTTTGTCCTAATTTACGGGACAACTTGGCAAACATAGCACACCACTTTAGAAAAAAACAACAATCTAATAGTTGATCGACTAACAAATGCAATAAGAGAGAACATATGATATAATATTTATTAGCTTACTATTTAGAGTAGTAGGACTATTGTTAAAGCTTGCAAAATATGTCAACAATAATTGAGTGATTTCTCTCCAAAAGTTTTGTATGCAGAATGTTCCTACCAGCAACTTGATCCAAGGGCTTATTTAAAATCTTGCAAGTATAGCCGCATGCAACTCAAGTCCATGATTTGAACCCACGTACTCGGGTACACGAAAAGAAGGCCAAAAAGAATACTTGTGCTTTGGGGTGCCTGGGTGTGATTGGCCTGTTGCATTAAAAAGCATGCGAGTACTCGGACCTTCCATCGAATAGTAGCTAGGTGTTGGCTTTGCAATGGTTGAAAGGGGTAACAGACCAATCGACGGCAAACTGGCCCTTGCCAAAGCAGGTAGAAGGGGAGAGGTCCTGGGCCCCGGTAGCCCGGGGCTCGTCGAGACAACCACGATGAACAGAGCATTGAATTTCACCGAAGGAGGTGAAGGAGCTTCAATGATATTTTATGAAAGTACTCGAATTGCTGGAGAAGTTGATGAAATCGTAGAAGCAATGGGAGAAGAGGCCTGTCCTCCTACGGAGCCTTAGCCATTGAGTTCTATCAGAATGGGTGGCGAGGGAGTTGAAGCTCCTGGAGAATGTTCAGGTGGATCCGGAGGCCTTTGCTTTGGCAGAGGACATCATCTCATTAGGTTTCAGACAGAGGATGAGCGTGGAAGAGTTCTCCAAGGGGGCCTATGGTTCGTCGCTGACTAGCTACTAGTAATGGAGCCATGGGTTTTAGATTTTATTCCCGATTCCAAGGTGGTGTAGATTACGATCATTTGGATTCATCTATTGGGCTTGCCATTAGAATTTTGGGAGCTGAAATTACTTCTGGGCATCGTGCCAGAGGCTGGAATCTAGTGGCGATGGATGATTTCACAACTAAGTTTTGGAAGATGGGGTTTTCAAGGATAAAAGTTGAAATCAATTCCTTTGAACCCCTCAAGCCAGGGGTGTTCATCCATGGCTAGCAGGGGGTATTTTGGTAATCTGCTATAAATATGGTCTTTTGGGTCATGTACTCGATGATTATCAACCATCTTGGGAGGCGGGCTGGTCGGGGGTTTGTCCATTATAGCCAGCAAACTTCTATGCCGATCCAATGAATGTGGAGGGTGGGTCATTGGTGGAGAAAACTACGGTTCCAGCAAATGAAACTTCGGAGGCTTTGGGGTGGCCATAACTTGGTCCTTGGATGGTGACGATGCGGATATGGTAGCCTCAACCAACTAGGATTCTGGCCAACCCTCAGAAGGGGGATGGGTCCAACATAGATTTCTCCAATTTGAGTTCTTCCCCCTCTCATCCGAGCTCCCCAACCCCGGGTAACTCCTCTCCTGGGTTGCCACCGGACTCTAATGGATGGCAAAAGCTTCAAAATTTGCTCACCAACGGCCATCGAAGAAGGAGGAGCTTGGGTCAGCTCGAGTCAATTGATCAAGTTGGGAAAGGGATTTCTACTGCTTTTGGAATTTGGGCCTAGTGAAGCGATGGAGGTGGGATGTGATTTGGGCCTAAGCCCGATTGATTTTTATATGGCTAAGGGTGGGGTTGAAGTTAACGCAAGCCAGAAGCCCTCCTAGGTTGGCCCTTCCACCTATGTCAGCCCAGGGTTCTAGCCCTGTTCAACATCAGGAGGATTCATATGAGGTGCAGAGGAAGGCTAGCTCAATGGAGAGCTCGTCACCGGCGACCGGCGAGGGGTTTCTTCTTTAATCCTGGTAAGTACATCTGGCCCTATTTGTTTTGTAGCTAGGGATGATCGAGGCCATCTAGATGTTTTTGGTCGGAGTTTGGTGCCAGCATTGATAGGGGGAGGGTGGCATTTTGGGGTCATTCGATGGAAAGCTTGGTGGAGTACGGAATGACCTGGGTGGGAAGTCCAATTTAGTGGAGGTGGATGTAGCTGAGAGGGGGTCTCGAATGGGAACGTGGCAGGACTATGGGCAGGTGCTCAATGAAGTTGGGGATGGGGATAGGGATGGTGTTTCCGACAGGTGTGCATAATCGATTGGGGAAGGGGAAATCATCTGGAATTGGTTCATCTATGAAGCCTGGGGGTTTGGGGAACCCAAGGGACTGATGGGATCTATAGAGCAGAGGGGTATTCATTGCTCTTAAAGCCATAAGGCTCTAGTCTCCAGGCTCAAACTGGCATTAGAGGTGGCTGGTAATGACTCTGGTCAATTGGAGATGGTGCATTTGGAGCCTATGGGGAAGTGTGTAGCCTCCTCCCCAGAGGATAATTTTTCATGAAGATTTTGATATGAAATGTACCGAGAGTAGCTAAACCCACTTTTCATTCTACTTTTAGGAGATGGATGCAGTTGTACAATCTGGATATCTATATTTTTTAAAGACTCGTCTCTCAAGCATGAGCCTTGACATACCAGGCGATGGTTTCCTTCTTCTTGAGATTTCTATGCAATTGAATCTCAAGGTATGGCTGGAGATATCATTGTAGTTTAGAGTTTGGTATTGTTGAATTTGATGTCTTTCATAAATAATTAACTAGTTTACATTGTGATCTCTGAAATAAATAGTGGTCCATGGCTCTTATCTAATATTTATTCTAGTACTAACTATAGACAGCGAAAGGTTTTATGGCATGAGATTTCTTCACTATTGGGGTAGGATATCCTATACTGGTGGCTTAAGATTTTAACTTCATTGAGAGCTCTCAGAAAAGCGAGGAGGAAGGGCTTTTGTGGATAAAGTAGACTTCAAGGAGTTCAGGGGTTTATTGAGGAGAATGGGTTGGTGGATTCGGATTTGTTGGGTTTCAATCTACATGGTACAACAACCATCAAGGTGGAGTGAGGGTTTGGGAGATGATAGATTGGGCCTTTTACTGGAGCTAATTGGATCCAGTTGCATCTAAGATATCGGTTCTCCACTTATCGAGAATTATTTTTAATCATCGACCAGTGTTGGTTTTGACCGAGGTCTCCTTCTCTCTTTGCAGCCCATTTTGATTGAGAAGGTTTGGCTCAAGTACCCTTGTTATTGGGATATTGTCTATGAGATTTGGTAGGTCTCGATTCGAAGAGTGCCAGAAATAGGGTGACCAAGAGAATGGAGTTAGTGAAGCGATAGTTTCATCAGTGGAATCAGGAGGAGGTTGATATTTTAAAAGATTGGAGACCATGAAAGCTGCTATCACTGTTCTACAGGAAAGAGAGGATCGGGAGGGTGATATTCCTGAGCAAGACTTGGATGATCTTTAGGGGTTATTATCTTCCTATCACTTTTTGTTATGGCAGCAGGAGCTCTGGAGGCCGAAGTCTAGGATCCAATGGATCAAGAAGGGAGATAAATATTAGATTCTTTCATCAAGCCACTCTCATCAGATGGCACAGAAATCAAATGAGGGTAGTTAGAGATAGTAGTGGTTAGTGGTTAGAGGGTGATGGAAATGTCTAAAATGAGTTTGTGTCCTTTAGATCTAGGTGGTTGGTTGATGATGGTGGTCATGTCTCTTTTGCCTTCCCAGACCCTATAAGCTATGTCACAAATCACGAGAACAGGGAGCTCATTAAGATAGTGTCGGTGGAGATTATTAGGATACTTTGATCTATAGTTAGGATAAAACTCTGGGACTAGCAGGCTTTCCCGTTCTTTTCTTCAAGAGATACTGGTCCATTATTCAGGCAGAGATGGTAGAGGCGGTCAGGGAGTTCTTTACTATTAGGACGATGCCATTGGACTGGATGAGGACTTTTATCACTTTGGTATCCAAGAAGCTAAATGTTACTGAGCCAAGCCACTATCGACCTATAGCTTGTGCACTACTTTATATAAAATTTGTGCTATGCTCATGATAAAAAGAATGAAACATGTTTTACCTCACCTAATCTCTCTTGAGCAAGATGCTTTTGTTGGAGGTTAGAGTATCACCAATAATATGTTGATTACCCAGGAGTTTGTATATGATCTTGATAGGCCCTGGGTCATCAATATCTTATGATGATCAAGTTGGATATGAAGTAGGCCTATGACCATTTGAGTTGGTCATTTTTAGAACATGCCTATACGGTTTGGCTTTCATGCTAGATAGATTGGGTAATTTATTGCCTGTGTTCATTGTCCATCCTTTGCCATCATTTTCAATGGCATGCCTTTAGACTTCTTCTCTTCTACGGGGATTTGCCAAGTTTGTCCATTGTCTCCCTACTTTTTATTTGTCATGTGATATTCTATCTCGTGTTCTTTGGGTGGTAGCGAGCAACTTCGTCCTAGAGCCCTACATGCTAGCCTCGAGTTCCCTATCGATTTTTTACTTGTTATTTGTAAATGATCATTTACTCTTAGGCCAAGCTTCTGTTTAGAATGTAATGGCCTTCTCCAAGATTATTGAGGTATACTACAAGGCTTCGGGACAGTGAGTGAACTTTCTTAAGTTAGCTATTACTTTTAGCCCTAAAGCGAAGCCCCTTCTCAGACATGTAATTCGGCAAATGCTGAGGGGGAGCAGGAGAGCATTTGGCATTGCTTGGGTGTTTCCATAGCGGGTCAGAGGTTGAGAAGGATAAATTGTTTGAGCCTCGAGAAAGCCATTTAGGAGCATCTTTAGAGATGGTAGGCTAGAGCTCTTTCTATGATGGACAAAGTGATCCTGGTAAGATTTGTTCTTAGTTCTATACATGTGTATCTCTTATCTAATACTTAGATGTCGAAGATTTATTTACTAAAGATGGAGTAACTTTTCTGCAATTTCTTTAAGGCTCTTACCAGGAGGTTCGGAGAGTGCATCATCTGACATGGGAGATACTCTGCCAATTGATGAGGGATGGGGGACTTGGGATTTAGTCCCTGATGGTGGAGAGGGAGGCCCTCATTACTAGACATGCAACAAGATTTTTGTTTTGCATTGACGATATTGAAGTTTGCTGATGCGGGCCCAGTATGGTCCTTGGATGGAGCCTAAGGAAATTTATCCTCCTTGGAACAGCTCAGTTATGTGGAAGGAGATATGCAGCCGTACGAGGAGAGTTATGACTCAGACTCACTAGATAGTTGGCGATGGGCATATTGCTGATTTTTATCATGATCATTGGATATCTAACCTCACTTTGAGTAGGTGGCCTACCTTCGTTAACATGGAGATTGGGAATTCGATGAGGATTTTGGATCTATTGCACTCTAAAAGATATGGTTGGCATGTTGACCATGTTGCCCGATTGTTTGGCCTTAACCTTGCTAGTAGAGTCCTCTCTATTGCATTACCTACTCATGATATTCATGATGTGAGTGTGGAGATCCTCCTGCGGATATAGGACAAGGGTGAGAGACCTCTATTCGATGTTCTATGAGACTATGGTCTAGAGATTTAATACTGCTTGGATCTGGAGGATGGAAGTTCATTCAAGGGTCAGCCTATTTCTTTGAAAAACTGGCCTCAGGTTATCTTCCTACCATGTCAATTTTGAGAGATAGGGGTGTGCTTTTTCTTACAGCCTACCCATACTATGAGCTTAAGGAGGAGACTATAGATCATGATCTCTTTTGTTGCTTGAGAGTGGTATGGATTTGGAGGATGGCCGACCTTCTGTCTGGGGTCAGTCTGATGGACAATCCTACTCAGATATTTCTTCAAAGCTTGAAGGCTAGTTTGGATTCTGAGATGGCTAGGACTCAGGGGATGCGAAGGGCATATATGGCTTACCACATTTGGCTATCAAGGAATAATTGGGTGCTGGAGTCAAGGAGGCTTTTTGCCTGGTTCATCTTAGAGTGGGTTTTGATTCAAGCAATCGGGATGATACACTTGGAGTTTGCTGATTTGACCATAAAGACTTCAGATTCTTGGACACCCACCTTGCTCATGGAGTGATTTATAGGATATTATCTGTTAGAAGCCCCCACTCTCGACTTTCCTCAAAGTCAACTTTAATGGCGGTGTCATCAGTAGCATTAGAGGAGCGGGTTTTATCATTAAAGGCCTCAATTCTAAATTGGTAATGGTAAGTGGTAGTCTACCTTTTGGGCCTTCGATCCTTGAGACTAAGTTATGTGCTACATGGGCTAACATTGTTTATGCAAGACGTTCCCTCTAAGCTAACTGATTAGTGATGAGGGGGCTCCTCTACTATTATTGACCGGATTCAGTCCAATATCGAGGGAGCTGCTAGTCATCCTTTGCTACATGATATCGGATTTCTACTTGGGGTCTGCTTTGCTGGTAATTCGATTTGTTTACCACAAAGCAAACTCTGCTGCTAATTGGGTCACCTCATTTATTGCATAGCATTTTGATAACATAATATGGACTTTCATGGATTCTGCCCTAGCTTACAAGAAGGTTCGACACCCTAAAGGGGAGAGGTACGCAGACACAAACGCAAACGCAAGCTAATCCACGGACACCACTGTCCACCATCAAACTCAAGTGAGTCAAGGAGAAAAGGCCAGACAGAGGATCCCTCTATCTCGGCCACAATTCTCCCAACGCACTCGCACCCCACTCTCACACCACTCACTCCTCCTAGCATGGAGTCCATCAAGAAGGGCTCGACCAGGAGGATCTGTTTCCCTGTATTGTCACTGACTTGACCGTCGGAGTGCCCCAGTCGGAATCCCCGGCCCGGGTCACTAACCCCATTTTTGCAGGTTCAAAGGAGCTGGACATTCCAAGAGAGCCAAAGGAGTGATATGAACTTGACAGCAGCTACAGGCCACGACGATCTTGGCGGTAACAGATTAGCACACCAGGTAGGGGGCAAGAGCGACTTTTCATCCAGCTTAAGCCTCCTACAAGCAATCCGACGGAACGATGGTGACGTTGCAGGCGAGAGAGGTTTCCACCAGTCGTGCTGGGGACTCTCCTTCCTGGGGGAACCCACACAACCCAGAGGTGGAACCACCCGCTCCAGCTCAACCGCCTCCGGTAGAATCCCAGCTGGCTGTACTCACACAGCAGATACAGATCCTTGCCGTGGTAATGCATCAGCTTCAGCACAAGCACCGGTCCTTGGCCACTCATCAACAGCCAGGGACTCCCGCGGCCCATGCCGCAGCACCCCGCGACAGCATGCGTTCCTTCCAAGGAAGGCCTTCGCAGCCACGGGCCATCACCAACAATCGAGGTAGCCACCAAACTCCGGCGAACAGACAACGAGCGGATCTGTCGACAGGGAGAGTCGCTCACCGAACCTTGAGCGGGTGGTGTCCAGACCCTGCCAAGGCAAGATAAGTAAGACCCCCCACCATGGGCGCCATGCACCCATGTCACCTTCTCTGTCTCCTTCGGCGAAGGGGTCCACTGACGAAGCCATCAGGCGCATGGCGAAGAAGCGCATGGAGGAGCATGACCGCAAGCTAGCAGAATTATCCCACCAGTTTGCCAACCTACCGAGCTCTACTAGTGAGCCAGCGGGCTACGACGCCCATCCCCCTTTCTCCCGAGAAGTTCAAGAGGAGCCGATCCCACATCGATTCCGGATGCTGCAGGTGGATCCCTACGATGGGACCACCGACCCCCTGGACCACCTGGAAAGCTACAGGACCCTCATGAGGGTCCAGGGGGCCATCGATGCCCTCCTCTATGTTGCCTTTCCTGCCACTCTCCGGAAAGCAACTCGGGTGTGGTTCACCCATCTGGAGCCGGAGAGCATCAATTCCTTCGCCCCATTGGGGCAGAAGTTCATGGCCCACTTCGACATTTGTTGGAAGATGCCAAGAGAGGCAGATAGCCTCTTCTCCATCAGGCAGCAGGACCGCAAGCCCCTACAAGACTACGTGGCCCGTTTTAAGGCCGCCGCGTTGGAGATTTAATACCTCGAGGAGACAGTTGCCATGTTAGCTCTAAAGTGAGGACTTAGGACCTCCCGCCTGACTTACTCGCTCGATAAGAAGCCCCCCAAGAGCTACTTCGAGCTCCTCCTCTGAGCTCAGAAGTATATCTGCATCGAGGAGGCGGATCGTACGATGCGGGAGCTCGACGGGAAGTCGCTGAAGAAACCTGCCCCTGTCGAGGCATCCGGGACCCGCAAGCCGGCACCTCCAGCTCCGAGCTGGAGGCAGGGGCCAAGGACAAGAGGCGCTCCCGTTCCCGAGGGGAGTTACACCCCCTCCTTGCCGCAAGGACTAACATTCTCATGGAGATCGAAGGTGAGCCCTACCAAAAGCGCCCACCTCCGATGAAGCCGTCCTCTAGCCGCGACAAGACGAAGTACTGTCGCTACCACCGCAACCATGACCACGACATCGAGGAATGCCGCAACCTCAAGAAGGAGATCGAGGAACTCATCAAGAGAGGCTATCTTAGGAGGTACGTGGGGCGCAGATCTCAAGCAGAACCTCAGGCGCTCGTCGCTCTCCCGCTAGCTCCTACAGTGGACAACCGCCCTACCGAGAAATCGATGGGGATGATAAGTTGGGGAGTCGAGCGCGCGTCCAAGAAGGCCCGGGGGGCAGGGCAATCTGAAAATGTACTCCCCTTTATGAGAGAAGGGAAAGGTTGGAGGAAAAATATAAATAATGATACCGTGGTTGTCGAGATGATGATTGCGAAGCATCCTGTAAAATGCATCATGGTTGATAGTGGAAGTTCAACAGATATGCTTTTTTACGATGCTTTCTCCAGAATGAACTTGTCTCTTGTGCAGCATAGGCCTGTGCATGTACCCCTTGTCGGCTTCACGGGGAACTTCGTGAGGGTTGAGCGGGAGATCACTCTTCCAGTCACCGTCGGGATCCCATCCCGGTAGAGCACAGTCATGATGACCTTCACAGTAGTTAGACTCCCTTCTCCCTATAATGTGATCCTCAGCTGACCCGGACTCAATCTACTTGATGCCGTCGTCTCCTCGAAGCAGTTGTTGGTGCAGTTCCCAACTCCTTACGGGATTGGTGAAATGAGAGATGCACCTCAGCCAGTCCAACACTGCTTCCAAACCCTCCCGGGCACCAAAGTCCTCGAGGATGACCCCAGAGCAGACAAGCTTGACTAAAGGGCGCAGGACCCCAGAGGTGGCCCGGCCAAGCGCCTGCTTTCTTTTCGCTCATAACCGATCAGGAGAGGACGGTGCAGATTGGAGCCCAGCTGCAAGAAGAGGAGAGAGCCCGCCTATTGGAGTTCCTGCGGGTGAACGTAGATGTGTTCGCCTGAACGACGGCCGATATACCAGGTATCCCCCTCGACATCATCACTCACAAGTTAAGCATTGACCAGAAGTGCAAGCCAGTTTGGTAGAAGAAGAGAAGCTTCACCCTGGTGAGGCAAGCGGCCATCAATGAGGAGGTGGACAAACTCCTCGTCACCGATTTCGTTCAGAAGGTGTAGTACCTGAGCTGGCAGGCGAATGTGGTGATGGTAAAAAAAATCAATGGCAAGTGGAGGATCTGTGTGGATTACACCGACCTCAACAAGGCGTGCTTGAAGGATAGCTTTCCCCTGCCGAAGATCGATCAGTTGGTGGACGCCACCTCAGGGCACAAGCTCCTCTTCTTTATGGATGCATTCTCTGGATACAATAAGATCCGGATGCATCCAAAGGACGAGGAGCACACCACCTTCGTCACTGACCAAGGAACGTACTACTACAAGATGATGCCCTTTGGTCTGAAAAATGACAGGGCCACATATCAATGTCTGGTCAATAAGGTCTTTAAAGACTAGATTGGCCGGAACATGCAGGTATACATGGACGACATGCTTGTCATGAGCAAGCCGAGCTCGGACCACGTCGCCGACCTCACCGAAGCCTTCCACAACCTCCGAAAGTACCAGATGAAGCTGAACCCGGCAAAGTGCACCTTCGGAGTAGAGGAGAGAAAGTTTCTTGGGTTCATGGTCACTCAGAGGGGCATTGAGGCCAACCCGGAGAAGGTCCAAGCGGTCATCGACATGGAGCACCCGACGTCCAAGAAGCGATCCAGCGCTTGACGGGGTGGATCACAGCGCTGAGACGGTTCATCTCGAGGTCAGCAGATCGCTGCCTCCCTTTCTTTAAGGCACTGCTCAAGATGCACGACTTTACCTGGACGGAGGAGTGCAGAACAGCCTTCGAAGGATTGAAGGAGTGCCTGGCCACTCCTCCACTTCTCTCCAGACCGGAGGAGGGGGAGGAACTCTTGCTCTATCTGGCAGTTACACCTGGAGCAGTCAGCTCGGTCCTCATCTGCACGGATGAGGACAGGTCCCAGAAGCTGGTGTACTACACCATCAAGATCATCCACGACGCAGAAATTAGGTATACTTGCTCCGAGAAACTCATTTTTGCACTAATAATGTCTGCCAAGCACCTCAGGCCCTATTTCCAAGCATACCCCATTACGGTCGTGACAGACTAGCCGTCGAGGACCATGCTTAGCCATCCCGAGACCTCCAGAAGACTGGCCAAGTGGTCCCTGCTGCTAAGTGAGTTTGACATAACCTACAGGCCGAGGTCTTCGCAGAAGGCCCAAGTCCAACTGACTTCATGGTTGAGTGCACAGGGCTCGTAGAGGAGCCAGAGTAGATAGTGGCAGAGCGACAAGCGGGGCTCGGATCGGAGGAGGAGCCCTGGATCCTCCTCGTGGATGGTGCATCCAATTCCGACGGAAGCGGAGCAAGCCTCATCCTCGCCAACAGCGACGGGATGGTGACGGAATGTGCTCTCCGCTTCAAGTTCGCCGCAACAAATAATCAGGTGGAGTACGAGACGCTCCTCGCGGGGCTGAAAGTCTCCCATGAGTTGGGCGTGTAGAGCTTGAAAGTCTTTACCGACTCCCAACTGGTTGTCGGGCAAGTCTCCAGAGAATATGAGGCCAGAGATCCCAGATGATGAAGTACCTGGAGTGAGTCCTCTCGAGCACGATGGGCTTCCGGTGCTTCAGCATCTTCTACATCCCTCGGGGGGAGAATGCATGCGTAGACACGCTGTCGAGGCTCGCGACCCTGCCAGACTCGTCACTGGGATGCACCTACGTCGAGTACCTCGAGAGTCCAAGCTATGAAGGCTCAAAGGAGGTGTAGCAAGTCACCCCAGAGCTGAGCTGGATGGACAGGTACATCAAGTCCATCACTGATGGCACCCTGCCAGAGGATCACATGGAAGCCGACCTCATCAAGAAGAAGGCCTCCCGGTTTGTTTGATGGAAGGCCAGCTCTACCGCTGATCTCACTCGTACTCGCTTCTTAAGTGCCTTAGACCCACAGAGGCGACCTTCGTGCTCCGGGAAATACACGAAGGCCTCTGTGGAAACCATGTGGGGGGGGAGAACGCCGGCGTACAAAGCTCTTCACCAGGAATGCTTTTGGGAGACCATGATGGAGGACTTCACCGACTTCATCAAGAGGTGTGACAAGTGCAAGCGCTATGCCCAAATACAACGCCAGCTGGCAGCGCCGATCTCCCAACTCTCATCTCCTTGGCCCTCCGCTCAGTGGAGAATGGACATCCTTGGACCATTTCCCCTGCACCAGGACAACGGAGGTTCCTGCTAGTGGCAATCGACTACTTTACCAAGTGGGTCGAAGCAGAACCACTAGCTCGAATCATTGAAGCCAATATCTACCAATTCTTCTGGAAGTCAGTTATCCGCCGCTTCGGACTCTCCCACTATATCTTCACCGACAACGGGCGACAATTTGATAACTGGGAGTTCGAAGGGTTTTGCGCTGAGCACGTCATCCAACATCGCTTTATCTCGGTAGCCCACCTCCAGACGAATGGGAAGGTCGAGGTGACCAATCGGACCATTCTTCAAGGACTCAGAACTAGGCTGGAGCAAGCCAAAGGCAGGTGGGCGAAAGAACTCCCAAGTGTCCTATAGGCCTATCACACAACGCCCAGAACAATAATTGATGAGATACCCTTAAACCTTGTCTTCGGCACCGAGGCAGTCATCCCAGTTGAGCTCAGCATACCCACGCTACGAGTACAGCAGTACGACGAAGCACAGAACTCAGCATACCTTTTGCTCAACTTAGACCTCCTCGAAGAAACAAGGGACAAAGCTCGGCTCTGAATGGCGGCATACCGACAATGAGTGGCCCGGTACTACAACGCACAGGTAAGGCCAAAAGTCTTCAGACCCGGAGACTTGGTGCTATGCCGAGCTGAAGCATCTCAGCCCCGGGAGTGCGGCAAGCTCTAGCCAAACTGGGAAGGCCCTTACAAAGTGGCTGAGGTACTTTCACATGGGGCCTATTACCTTGAGGACCTTGCCGGCGCCAGGTTCCTTCAAACATGGAATGCCTGCAATCTGAGAAGATACTATCAATAATGTAAGGCTTTATTCCATTAATAATAAAGATTTTTCTTTGCGCAAAAAGGTTATCTGCCTTGTAGGAACGTCACTGCTCGGCCCAAGATCCGGAGCCAGCTCTCCGGCCTCCAAGTCTTTGAGCCCAGCTCCAAGACATCCAAGATCCGGAGCCAGCTCTCTAGCCTCTAAGTCTTCGAGCTCTGCTCCAAGACATCCAAGATCTGGAGCCAGATCTCCAGCCTCCAAGTCTTCGAGCCCAGCTCTAAGACATCCAGGCCCGGAGCTCAGATCTCCGGCCTCCAAGTCTTCTAGTCCAGCTCTCTGGCCTCCAAGTCTTCGAGCCTAGCTACAAGACACCCAAGATCCGGAGCTCAGATCTCCGGCCTCCAAGTCCTCGAGCCCAGCTCCAAGACATCCAAGATCTGGAGCCAGCTCTTTGGCCTCCAAGTCTTCGAGCCCAGCTCCAAGTCATCCAGGCCCGGAGCTCAGATCTCTGGCCTCTAAATCTTCGAGCCCAGCTACAAGACACCCAAGATCCAGAGCCAGCTCTCCGGCCTCCAAGTCTTCGAGCCCAGCTACAAGACACCCAAGATCCGGAGCCAGCTCTCCGGCCTCTAAGTCTTCAAGCCCAGCTCCAAGACATCCAAGATCTGGAGCTAGCTCTTCGACCTCCAAGTCTTCGAGCCCAGCTCCAAGACATCCAAGATTCAGAGCTAGCTCTCCGGCCTCCAAGTCTTCGAGCCCAGCTCCAAGACATCCAAGATCCGGAGCCAGCTCTCCGGCCTCTAAGTCTTCGAGCCCAACTCCAAGACATCCAGGCCCGGAGCCAGCTCTCCGGCCTCCAAGTCTTCGAGACCAGCTCCAAGACATCCAAGATCTGGATCCAGCTCTCCGGCCATTAAGTCTTCAAGCCCAGCTCCAGGACATCCAAGCCCAGAACTAAGCTTTCCGGCACCAGGTCCCAGAGCCCAAATCTGAGACCTCCAAGTCTTCGAGCCCAGCTCCAAGACATCAAAACCCAGAACTAAGCTTTCCGACACCAGGTCCCAGAGCCCAAAGCCGAGACCTCCAAGTCTTCGAGCCCAGCTCCAAGACATCAAAGCCTGGAACTAAGCTTTCCGACACTAGGTCCCAGAGCCCAAAGCTGAGACCTCCAAGTCTTCGAGCCCAGCTCCAAGACATCAAAGCTCGGAACCAAGCTTTCTAGCCACCAGGTCCTAGAGCCCAACACCGAGACCTCAAAGCCCGGGGCCAAGCTCTCTGGCCACCAAGTCTTCGAGCCCAGCTCCGAGACACAAAGATCCGGAGCTCAGATCTCCGGCCACTAATTCTCTGAGCCCAGCTCCGAGGCGCCGAAGCCCGGAGATTAGCTTTACGACATTGGAGTCCAGGATACCTAGCAACAAGGCCAAAGCCTCTCTTCTCGCCCTATTGCATATATACAAAAAAAAAAGAAAAGAAAGAATAAATGAAAAGTGAAGGTGTTTGAGGCTAGAAGTGCACAAGTCAAGACTATTGAAAAAGGATCTCTTTCCATTAAAAAGAAAGCATTCACTTGCAAATGTCCTCGGGCCCTCGACAAGCCGGGCGACCCGAGCTAATGCTGAGAAACAAAATTAAAGTCCTAGTCTGCCCGAGCAGCCCCTTCGGTAGGGCTTGGCGGCGGTGGAGCCCCATCACCAGCATCTCCAGTCTGCTCAGCTCCGGCCTCGGCGGTCGCCATCAATGGGAGAAGATCAGGGATGGTCTCTAGACCCTCTGCATCGCTCGGCTCCATACCTGGAGCCCGAGGAAATCTGAGCCAGCTTCGACCCTCATCGAGGACAAACCCCTCAATTTGGCCATGCAGGTACATAAAACCCTTATAGAAGGAGTCCGACGCCGTCTGATAGAACTCGGTGGCGAACTCCTCCGAGGCCTTGTACCTTTCCATAGCCCGTCAGCCTCCTTCCTCGCTTTAGCGGCTTGTGCCTTCGCTGCCTCCACCGATCTGGTCGCCTCCACTGCCTCCATCTCGACCGTGGCCATCTTCTTCTTCGCCGTGGCCAGCTTAGCCTGGAGGGACTGGGCGATCCCTTTCTGCCGGACTGCTTCGGCGTTGAACGAGGTCAGCCTCTTCTTAGCATCCGCCAGCTCCTCGGCCTTGCCCTTGGAGCGACCCCGCTCCCGGTTGAGCTCCTCCTCGAGCTCCTTCGAGCGTTTCTCAGCACTGGCAAGCCCACTCTGGAGCTCCTCATTCTTCAAGCTGAGCTTTCGGGTGACTTCGGTCTTCTCCTTCAGCTCGGCCTTCAGGCCCTCGACCTCGGCTGCACGTCGTTGGTCGTTCTTCAACCAGTTCCGGCAGCAATCCTAGGTGAGGAGCATCTCGGCCCTGACCTGCAATAAACAAGGTGTCAAGAAGAGAAGAGGAAAAAGGGGAGGAAGCCCCGGACTCTTAAAACCACTTACCATGAAGAGCAGGGGGAAGATGCTGCTGATCGCATCCCTTAGTACCTTCTTGGCCATCTCTCGCCGGTCACATGCTTGGATGGAGAAATCCATCATGCGCTCGGCCAGCTTCGGATCCCGAAGCAGTGACATGTCGGGCCCCATTCTGAACGGGACCCGACGATGGTCCCTTTCTTTCCTACCTGCCCCCGAGGTGAAATCACCCACTTCGCCGTCAACAGAGCCCTCGGGGGCCGATTGGGAGCTCGGCGCCCCCTCCAGTGGCACTCCCGTGTCGGGTCCACTCTTTCCTGCACTTCCTCCTCGACGACAATGATCTATGGAGGAGGTGGCATGATGGCGGCAGCTACTACGGCGGCCTTGGCCCGGACAATCACCTCGGGCTCCGAAACGGGGGCTGCCTCCCGGCATCTCAGCTGCTCTGTTGCAGGCCTAGTAGCCCTCCGCTCTAGCTCGGGCACGGCGACCACCTTTCCCTTTTCCTGTATTGGAGCAGAAGCAGACTCTCGCCTCCTCGGCTCGGTCTACTTGATAGGGGTGGTCGCCGATGCGCCCTCTTCATCGCGAGTCCTCTTCCGAGAAGGCTCCTCTGCCAGTCCAGCCGGAGGCCTCTTCTGGGTGATCGAGAGGAGGTCTTCCATGGAGAACCTCATGCCTGCATACAGGAGACAAAAAGTGCGGTGTCAGCCCTCGCCTAGAAAGAACAAGTTGAAAAGGGGCAGAAAAAAGACTCAAGCCGAACTCACCCAAATCCCCCGTTGGGCTAACCCCGGCCTCGGTGAGGTTCTGCTCTGATAACAGAACCTCAAGGGAAGGAATCTGAGCAGTTCGGAGCAGCTCATAGATGTCCTTGTCAGCCTCTTCGACTGCAGAATTCTTATTAGGGGACCGATCTGGGTCGCTCCACACCTAATCGACCCCCTCGATGGTGGCAAAAAAGAACTTGTTCTTCCATCCCTTGATAGAAGGGGGGAGTTCGAATCTGATCCCCCTCGGATGAGAAGAGAGGGACCACCACCTGTCTTCAGTGGGGTGGCGCTTTAAAGTGAAGAAGGCTCTGAAGAGAGAAAAACGGGCGACGACCCTGTGGAAATGACAGAGTTCAATGAAACAAAAATTGTTCTTATGGCATTGGGGACCAGCTGAGCAGGAACCAAGTGGTAGTTGCTCCGCACAGACAAAAAAATGGATGGAAGGAAAAATGGAGCCCTCCTAAGAAGGTCTCCTTATAAAAAGCAATTGGCCTGGGCCACTAGAAGTAACCCGGTCCTCCGGTCAGGGGATCAAAAGCCGAACGGAATGCAGGATGCCATACACATCCCGGATGGCCCCTAGTTCCTCAGCAGAGATCGTCGAAGCAATCCCACCGGGACCTGTTGACCGGACATACTCGGGAACGGGTTCTGGCTGGGGAGGAGGACGAGAAGGACCGGAAGGGTTGTGACCAGACTCCCTGATGACAATACCACCAGGGCGACACCTCCCCCTAAGCTCAAAGCGCATCCCATCTCCCTCCTCATCGGAAGAGAAAGATGATGGCGGTCTCGGCCTAGAAGACTCAGCTTCGCCCTGGTTGGTAAAAGGATGGAAGTTAGGCCCGAAACGAGACATGGCTGAGAAAGGCCAAAGGAAGAAGAAAGGGGACAGATGAAGGTCCTGAGACAAGCCTAGCCCTAAGAAGGTCACAGGAAGATGAAGGAGCCTCTACTCAACCTAACAAAGAAGAAGGGGACTGACCTGCTGGGAGCTTTGGATGGATAAGGACTTCCGGAAGGACAAAAGTGGGAGCTTCGGAGCGATGGCGGGCACGAAAGGGTTGAAAGGAGACGTATTTCGGGAAAGGAAACTTTTCCTTTCAAAATGACCGGTGCCCGACCGTACCATTACAAGTCTCCACCGTCAGATCTGTGCCACGCGTCACTCATCGGTAGCACTAACATCTGGTTCCAACCACGGTCGCCCTGGATTCTGCCCCCGCAATAACTGCTCCTCGGACGTGGCCACGTGGCTCCTCCGGGTAGGCTGGAGAAACCATTTTCCTAGACACCACCGATCGTGATGATCATTGCACCGGATCGCCACCTTTCCATGTCAGCAGCGCATTTCCTCCCTTTGCCTCGAGCACCCCGCACTAACGGGACTTGGGAGTGGGGGGCAAATGATGTGGCAAGAGGCTGGAGTACTGATGTGTACTCCTTATCAGATGCTGCGTCAGAAGGTCCGCCACGGTGGACACCCCATCTCGGACTCCTTTGGCCAGGCCGAGCTCCTCCGGATCAACAAGGTGGCCCGTCAAAGCCGAGCTCCACCCTCCGCCAGGTCGGCACCCACAAGCTCGGGACGTCTAGGCTAGGTCGGAGCCGAGCGACTTCCTTCGCCAGATCGAGCCCCTCGGAGGCCGAGCCCCCTGAGCCGGAGCCGAGGTCAGCTCTCCTCCGTTAGGTCGAGCCCCTCCGAGGCCGAGCCTTCTGAGCTGGAGCCGCGCGTCGACCTTCTTCGCCGGATCAAGCTCCTCCGAGGTCGAGCCCTCCGAGCAGAAGTCGAGTCCTCCGGTCGAGCCCCTCCGAAGTCGAGCTTCCTGAGCCAGAGTCGAGGTCAGCCATCTTTCGCCGGGTCGAGCCCCTCCGAAGTCGAGCTTCCTGAGCCAGAGTCGAGGTCAGCCATCTTTCGCCAGGTCGAGTCCTTCTGAGGTCGGGCCTCCCAGGTAGGAGCCAAGTCCCAGCTCTCCAACTCGACAACAAGTTCGGATAGCACCACCGGCCAACAAGGGGGTGGAGCCACCTTCCCGAAACACCGGTGGGCTGCCCGAAGACCACGAAGGAGCACCTGTCGAGCCATGATGGCCATTTGCGGCCACCACTTACACCAGAAAGGTAGGAAGCCCCCTGACCAAGGTGCTATACTCTCTACCAACCACCTGCACCGCCTGAAAGAGGAAGTCAACCAGGAGATTCGAATCCCGAGGGAGGCGGCCCTCCAATCGAAGCACTACGAGGCTTCCCGGAATGGGGCGACCGGAAGGAATGTCAGAACACGCGACAGTTCTCCTTATCATGAATCGGGAAAGATGTCCCGTCTACGGTGCAGAACATCGCTGCATGCGCCTGACAGCCTGGGGGAGATCCCAAGATAGGCGCTCAATGGTCACCTGGGCTTACATGAAGGTTCGACACCCCTAAAGAGGGGAGGTACGCAGATACAAACGCAAACGCAAGCTAATCCACAGACACCACTGTCCACCATCAAACTCAAGCGAGTCAAGGAGAAAAGGTCAGACAGAGGATCCCTCTAGCTTGGCCACCATTCTTCAAACACACTCGCACCCCACTCTCACACCACTCACTCTCCTAGTATGGAGTCCATCAAGAGGGGCTCGACCAGGAGGATCTGTTCCCCTGGATCGTCACTGACTTGACCGTCGGAGTGCCCCCGTCGGAATCCTCGGCCCGGGTCACTAACCCCGTTTTCGTAGGTTCAAAGAAGCAGGACATCCCAAGAGAGCCGGAGGGATGATCCGACCTCGACAGCAGCTACAGGCCACGACGATCTTAGCGACAACAGAGGTATAGACTGATATCGGGTATGTTAAATCTATCCCTAGTAAAGATAAAAATTTCTGGACATTGATCACCTATTTATATAAAAACTATTTTATATATCGATAATTTTGCTCCATGTGATTTGATAATTGCAAGTTATATATTTATTTATTAAATATATATGGTATTTGATAGCAATCGATTATATATTCATCTATTAAGTATATATGATTTTATATATTGTTGATCTTGGTTGGATAAATTACGGTATTTATGTATTTAATTAGGTAAAAGAATGTATTTGGTATAAAATTTGTTAATAAGCATGAATTAATTTGAAGATTACATATAGATGGTGGTATATGGACAAGCCATATATTGATACCCTACTACAAGCTGGAAAGTAGTATTGTCGATGCCCCGCCATAGGTTAAAAATATGAAACTATTGATGCCTCGCCATAGGTTGAAAATGTAAAATTATTAATGCCCTGCCACCACCGAGCCGGAAATATGGTTATGGTAGTTTAGAGCCGAGCACCCTAAGATGATTAAATTTAATTTATGATAATCACGAGGGACATGATACTTTGCATCACATGGTATATATCATGATATTTTGGTGACATTACATGTTACTTTTTAATTATTTTATTATGATAATGTGGGTGTGCAAAAATTCTTACTAAGCTGTAAAGCTCATATCCTATTATATTTTTTCAGAGACACAGGATGCTTAGTACGAATGGATTGGACGAGCGATTTCAGTGTCGAAGTTGGTTCATTAGTTAATGAAACTTCTGATACTCCTAAATATTTAAATAATTATAATTGAGCAAGTTAATCAAGAATTCCTTTAGTAGATATTTGATAAGTGATTATCTTTGAATAAATCTATTTTGTTAGAATATTTGTGTATGCTATAGGTTTTACATGATCTTTAGAGTAGTGCTCAAGGGTTCATGTAGCCATGTCACATGGCCAACCTGGGTGCTGGGTTCACGACGTGACAACTCCAAACTCTAGTCTCCATAAAAGATATTATATAAAATATGAATAAATTTGAATAATTTATCTAGAAAAGTAATAATGTAAAAGAACATGTATAACAAATTTTGAAACTACTTCTCATACATAAAAAAACATGAATAAATTTTTTTCTGTATAAATATTATCTGAAAAATATTTGTTGACATGGAACTTTCGTCGACTGGGCGGAGCCGCTGAATTGCCGGTTCACTCCCCTGAATATCTGCAAAACAGGTCCCTGACCGGATTTTCTCTGGTGGGGGACACTCCGATGCCTAAGTTAGAGATAGATTCCAGCCATAGAATGGAGAGTTTTCTGAGGAGGAGGAAAGATGGTGAAAATATTCTCTTTTCTAGGCTTACGTCGCGTACCTTGAGTATCCCTCTTACCAGTATTTATAGTTGTGACGCCAGTGTGTAGTTAGGCTTACCCACGTATGGTTAAGACGGGGTTGATTAACTTTACCCCGCGTATAACCATAAGTGGTTGCCAATTGATTCTGGCTAGTCTGGAATCGTTGCTGTTGGAGTTAGTGGCTACGTGGCCATCTCGATGTGGTTATGATTGGAGGTAGTGGCCACGCGGTCGATCATAACCATCGTGTCCACGTTCGAAGATTTGAGATTAACCGGAGATTCACTATTCGGCCTCTTCTTCATGAGGGACCGACATTGAATTGGCGAAATATCTTCGGTTTATCCTCTCTGGGACAAGCCGAAGACACCTCTATCATTTGTGGCGGAGTCTTTCTCTTCGGAATGGATTGTGGAGCGAAGCTGGCCTCGTCTTCGGACCAGTCTTCTTCGGATTGGCCTTTCATCGGCCGGTGTATAAGAGACTGGTCAATGGTTGGTCGTGGTAGAACTCTTCGGGATTAACGTCTTCGGCCAAGGCCGAAGACTGATCCTATGCTGTGACGAAGGCAGGGTCGTCGTTTTGTCTACCTATGTAGTTTCCTACGATTGCTCCGATTTAGATGTTTAATTTAGAAGAGACTTGGCTGGTGGTTGAATCGGTAATTGGCCTGTGCTGAACAGATATATCACAATAATATTTATCTAGAAAATATAAATTTTAGTTAAATCTTTTATTTGCAAAAGAACTAGCCATAATGAAAATTTTTTCCTAGCATGAAGTCCAACTGATAATATATATATATATATATATATATATATATATATAATCTTTTTAAATATAATGTTTTTCAAGCATGCAAGAAATCAAGTAAAATGAAGAAGGTTGATAACGAATCGTACAAGTATGAATGGATTCCTATCCAAACCAATTATTTTAACAAAAGTCTATGCCTTTTATCATAAAAAAGTTTTCTTGATCATAAAAAGTTTTTTTTTGATTTTTTTCCCCCACATGGCTCAAGGTCAAGTTATCGTGATTTTTTTTGGATAAAAATTTTCTTGATGGTGATAAATAAAATTTGATATTAGAGAGTATAAAAGCACGTAATAGGTATTCTATATAGATCCATAGCTTACAAAGACAATGCATTATTTCAGAGATGAACCGCATCAAGTTTTTTAGGAAGGGCTAAAAAAATATTAACCTATCTTAAACAATATTCTCTTGCCAAGTTATTCTTAAACTTCATCTAATCAACTCAAACCACTCGAAATATTAATTATATTTATTTTATCATGCCATAAACTTCACATATTATACATCTTTCCACATTGTTTAGTATTTCGACTCACGAAAAAAAACTATTACGTGAAACTTCTCTTTTGAAAAAATCCATTCTTAATTAATATGATAAGGAATAGCTGTACCAAAATTATTAGATTAAGTGGCTTACCGTTGTTACCAAGAAGCAAAAACTTTAGAAAAGGATCAAGAGGTTGTTGTTATGGTAGCATGTCGGCTCTGGCATTGCCGCGTTGAACCACAGGAGGAATCGAAGAAGAGTCATCGTTGAAGAGAGGAGACGACGGATGGCCGGGATGGGATTTGGGGCCTTTGGGCTTCGGGACTTTGGAGTTGAAAGAGATGGTTGGGATCGACCGTCGGCGAAGGAGACGACGGGTGGGGTGGAGCCGTGACGGGTGGGGGCAGCGGGTACCTTGTCGGGGGTGACGGCGGCCAACGGGTGGGATTTGGTTGGGCTTCGAGATTTTAGAGGAGACTGCTGACTGCTGCGGTGGCCGTCGACGAGGAGACCTATGGCGGGTGGGCTGGCACCGCGATGGGTGGGGTCAGCATGTGCCATGTCAGGGGCGGCGGCAGCCAGTGCAATCTGGTTTGGGCTTCAGGATTTTGGAGAAGAAGGAGATGGCGATTAGCTGCGCCTCTCAAGTTCATCCTTTTTTTAACAATATTTTTTGGATTTTTTTTTTTTTTTGGTGCAAGAAGATTTTTTTTTTTACTGATTTTTACTTTATTTCAATTTTATTTTTGAAATCTTTTTATCAATTTTTTAAAAATTATTTTTGAGGAATGGAGGGAGACAAATACCTATTCTATATTAATTTATTTTAAATAAATAAAATTATTCATTTATTTATTAGAAAAATTAGGGGCCAACCACCCCCCCCCCCCCCCCCCCCCGGGGGTCCGCCCTTGCATTATTTTAAGATAAAATTTTAGTATTATAATTTTGTATTTATTCCATTTGTAATTATAACAACGCTTACTAGTTGTAATCGTAATAGTAACATTATACACTCACTATTAATTAGTTAGAAACGAATCATATAATACACAGTTTTATTTTGATCTAGACCAGCCAAGTTCCTTCCAATGGGCAAACTCAAAATCATAAATTTTAATAATTTAATCTCCGATAATTCTTGGATGCATAGGTCATCTTGATTTACAGGGACATAAAATACCAAGGACATGCTTGGTCGAGGGCATTAGACAATGAAAAAAAATAATTTCATTCTTGGTTCAAGAAATTTTATTTATATTTTATTTTTTAAAAATAAAATTTTTGAAAATTTTATTGCTATTCTTTCGTAATATTCAAAGTTTATTTTAATTCTAATTTTGGCCTTGATAACTTGACCAATATATTGGAGGAGTTGGCATTTCGATTTATATATATTCCAAAGTTTAATAATCATCGTTATGGTGATAGTGCGGTTAGTTAAGGCACTGTTTCATTTTTATGAATATTTTACTGATCATGAATTTGAGATATGATTTATTGGATGACTCGATTAAATTCTAAAAATTTTAGATGCATGTAACGAGGGACGGAACGGTTGTAACTTCGATATCATAGTATAATTAAATTAATGTATTCATCGGTTAATGAGAACGATATGTTAAAATTACGAGCCAAACCAAATAATTATCTAATGGGCTGACACCCGAACGGGAAGCTGTACCGATGTTTAAAGCCCAAACCACCCCCAACACCAACACCCCCTCCCCCTCTCTTTCGTTTTATATTTAAAAAAAAGAAAAATTTAATAACCAAATCGAGAAACCAGTTAAGTCCTTCCCCACGCGTTTCCAAGACCACAAATATCTCACTAATCATTATCGCAGCGCCACGCCATAAACAGCAAACTCCCTTCATCTCCACTCTCGAGCCGTCACGTAAACCACCGGTGTGGGACCCACAACGATTCAAGAAAAGCCTTGCTCATTCCGACACCGAAAAAACATCCCCGATTCCCCAGACTAGTATACACGGGCCCCAACACCGAATCCCGGTCCAAATTAAAGCATACCAAATAACTGACGCTGCATCTCCGCCATCCGATCGCTGCCCCAACTCATAAGAAGACGTCCACTGTATACGACTCACACCCTCGACTCTCGCGCTATAAAAACTGTTCTCTCTGTCCACCATCTCCGAGTGGGGGGGAGAGGGAGATGGGTTCTTCGAATAAACTCCGAGCGGTCTTCAAACCCCTATGCGAGAGCTTCCACCCTCCCTTCCCCCGGGTTCCAACCCTAACCCTAGTCCTAATCTTGCAGGATCTTCCACGGCGGCGGGAGCGGCGATGGCGGAGGGAGGAGTTAGGGCGGTGGTGGTGGAGGGGGCGGAGGAGGACGAGGTGCTGAGGGACGCGGGGGCGCTGTCTCGGGAGGAGGTGCTGCGCCGGCGGTCGCGGCGGGTGAGGCAGCTGGAGAGTCTCTACCGGCGGCAATACTGGGGGCTGGTGGAGGAGGTGCGGGTGCGGCACCGGGATTACTACTGGGAGTTCGGGGTGAGTCCAGTGGAGGAGGAGGGTAGAGGGAGGGGGTCGAATGATGGTGGGGTGGGGTTGGGGGTAGGGTTTGGAGAGGGGGAGAGAAATTATAATGGTGGGGGGGAGAGGATGCGGTGCGCGTTTTCTGGGTGTAGGTCGAAGGCGATGGCGTTGACGAGATATTGTCATACCCACATACTCTCGGATAGCAAGCAGACGTTGTATAAGCGTTGCAGTTATATTATAAGGAGGTATGGGCTGGAACTTATTCTGAAAGTTGAATCCCTTCTCTTTTTTCCGTTTTATCTTTTGTGGGTTTTGTGGATTTGGTGTTTGATTATGATTCAGCGGGGATATTTTTTATTTTAGGTTTCTGTTGGGGTGCCTTTTTTCCCCCTTAGATCTTGATCTGGGATTTAGGAATTCAAAGATTCCCTTTCTTACATGGTTTGTGGAAAGCACATTCAATGTTAAAAAAAAAAAAAGTTTAATTATGTTTTCTGTTCTGAGATTGCTCTCTGAAGCTTTGGCTCCTGATTGGGTCGTTCTTTCTGTATGTTTCATTATATGTTCTCGAAGATTATAAGTATTTTCTCCTATAACGTGTCATTCAAGGTTTGTGGAACGAATACCGGTGGGGGTACCGGCCGGTGACTGGTTTAGCACGGTTTGGGACCGTGCCATGCCGTTTCAGGCATACCAACCCAGAGAGAGCTGGAGAGGGAGAAGGGGAGAGAGAGGGCTCAAAAGCCCTCATTGACAGGGGTTGCCTTTGTTTGGTTTTGAAACAAGGAATGATGCCCTTTTTTTCTCTGTGAGTTTTGAATTGAAATTGGCAAACAGTTTGCTGATATCAATTTGAAATTTACAAAAAAACAAAATATGTTTCGAATCGATTGGATGAACTGTGCTGGTAACAAACCGGTCTAGTTCGACTTGCCTTGAACCAGTTGGTTCAGCATGGCTCAGTGGACCTTCATTACATTAATCATGTTTGCAGATTGATAAAACAAAATAAACACAATTTATGATAGAATCTTACGGCACATTTAAGTAAGTTTACACATTTAAAAAAGGATCTAAGGTGTGTGAACATGTTGCCTATGCGGTGAAAAGTTCTCCTGTTGGTAGTATTTTGGAAAGCTCAGGGTGATTTTGTTCCTTATAAGTGTTAGAAGTGTCCAAACTTGAGTTTTGAGAAATCATGTTCTGAAAACTTGGTTTCTACTGTTTGTTTTGGACTTGGGAGGAAATGATGAACAGGAATTGCAACTTTGGCATTAAAGTTACCATTAAATTATCATTACTATCATATAAATATTGCTTAAATGGTCAATTTGTGTGGGAGAAGTGATCAGCAGGGTATTGAATCAACATTATAGGCCATCACCAATCCACATTGAAATGGACTACAGAGCCGCATCCAAAGATAGGTTCAACATTTTCTTGCTGAATGCTAGGCATATGCAATCTGGAGACACTGAAACAAAGACCAGCAACTGCACATTTTTGATGAAGTGAAGTTTGGATTGTTCTGCACACTTTTGGATGAAGGGTTCCTCACATCAAATGATACACAACATTTATATTGTTGTGGGATTCTATGACTTCCAACCTTTAGCATAGTGCAAAATGATGACTTGTACTGTCATGTTGTCCAGTATTTATATTTCAACTCAAACAATGCAAAACAAAACCAAAAAAAAAAGAAAAAGGAAATAAAACTCAAATATAGTTGAGCATAGGTTTCAAAAAGAAAGCATCATAGACAATGCGTTGCCACATATTAGTACACGTCAGAGCATTTTTCTTCAACTAAATTGTTAGAAGGGCATGAACCCCTTTATCATGTTCATAACATGCCAACTTAATACATGTCATTATCAACGCTCGAGTCCTGGCAGATATCTAGGGGGACACTAGAATGGGGCACCATTTTGAGTGTTGGGATAGGATCATCATGCCATTGTTTCAGCATTTTGATTGGTATGTCTGGGGACATTCCCTGTTCTAAGTATCGGGATAGGTGCATCCTGTTCTATGGAAAAACTGGGATAGCTCTGTTCCACAAGATCTAAAACCTTGGTCATTATATGAAATATGGTATGGATGTATTCTTTACTTAATTTTACTTACATTTATGTCCTTTTTATAGATATATCTTTCAATTTCCTATATAGATTTTATCATTTGTTAGAAATGTTACTTTTTAATTGTGTGAAATATGCAAGCTTAATTTTCCACCAATTAGTTTCTTTATATATATGCCACATTAATCTATGAACTTCTCTAATAATTAATGAGCTAAGAAACATATTCAAATTTTAAACAAGATAATATAATTATAATATTGTTTGGCTAAGTGAAATTTTATTTGGACAGAAAGCTATGTACATATCCTGTAAATATTAATCAAATTGACATTATTTTCTTTGGATTCTCTAACAGGATAAGGTAGCATTTTAAATGGCATGGACAAATGTGTTCTTTGTGATTCCCTTTTTTCTTGGGTCATTTTGGTAATAAATAATCCTAAATCTAATGATGTATTATATTGCATTAATATTATTACTAGCTTAATATAGCACTAAACTAATAATGTGCAGTAATATGATATGATTGACATTGTACCTATAATGTGTAATCATGTTATTGGAATACATATCATTATATTACATTATAGTTATTCATTTTCTTTTGCTATAGTGAAAATGGTATATAATCATATTATTATAATATTTTTAATTTCTGCTATATTAAATGCTGCATTATTTATAGCAATACTATATTGTTGATGATATAATATATCATATTTAAAAAGAGCTAGATTTTGCTATATTTGAGTGCATTTCCATTTAGATCCGGTCATATCTACATTAAACAATGGGAGTTCCATGTCGATGATCCAAGCTATTGAATATGATCTATCATATCTTAATTGCGTACATGTAAAATCTTATGTAATTTGGAAACCTTTAACCTATGCATCAAGTGGTTAAAAATTGGATGGTCTAAATAAAATAAAATAATATTTTTTTTGATCATTTGATGCATAAGCTAGAAGTCTTTAAATTATATGATTTTTGGTATGTAATCAATTTAGAGGTAGTAGATCCCATCCCATCCAATAGCTCGGATCATTGATTTGGGACTTCCATTGTGCAATGTGGACTTGACTGTGTTTAAGTGGAGATCCAGTTGAGTGTAGCCAAGGCTAGTTCTATATAAAAATATTATCGTATATATTATGGATTTTATGATGATGCTATTGTATTTATAGACTCTTTTCCTAAAGTTATGAGAGCTCTATAAGGGATATTTTGGGCTAATCCAAAATTAATTGGGGAGCAAACCTAGGGATAACTACAGGATTGCAAACCCGAAGTTACACTAGATTTGATCAAGTTATTGGATATAACAATCCCAACTTCATTTTAGGCTTATTTGGTGGTTATTTAGGGATAGTGACATCTATCCCTAGTTTATCCCTTTTTTAAACTAAACCATGATGTCAATTTGCTTAGGCTTGGTAGTAGATCCTCTATATGGCCTAGGCAAGCACCTAGGAATGTAGGTGCCTTCATCAGGAAAAATGCCTTCGAAGCTTTTACCATGCATGTCTTTAACCATAGACATACTTAAGTGTGTGTATAACATACATACATATATATATATACATATACATACATATACATACATATATATACATACATATACATACATATATATACATACATATATATACATACATATATATACATATATATACATATTAAGGATCTCGGTACCATCCCGAACCGTTCGGTTTGGGGCATACCGTACCTACCGGCTCTTGGCCAGTACGGTTCAGCTATTAAAAACGTTCCGGAGTGCTAGATCGTTGAAAAAAATGAAAAATTTATATACCGTACTAGTATGGTATGGTACGGTACCATACCGTACATGTGTGTACCATTTGGTTCGGTCCGGTTCGTGCCTGATTTAGGTTAAATAATTTTACCATGAAGAGGGAAGGAGTTTTTTTAAAATTTTATGGACCTGGTACGGGATCCGGTACGTTACGGTATCGTACCGGTCGGTGACCAGTACGGGATCCGATACCGGTTTGGTATTTCTTGATATATATACACTCTTTTTTCACCATATATAATATCATAAAATCTATTTTTCACACTTAAACATTCCTAGTATCTCCACAAGGAGGAGAGCAATGACAACGTTATTGCCACTGAAGTAGCCAGCAAGCAAGAGAGCCATACCAAAAATGTTGGCACCTAGCGTGGGAGGGGGAGGGCAGGAAGCATCAATGAACAAGGGCCACAATCAATGCTTGTCAAGGAGAAAGAGGAGGCAAGTAGAACAGAGGGTCGCAAGCAGAAGAAGGGGAGAAAATAGAAAAAAGTAGGGGAAGAATGGCCAAATGAAGGAGAGAGAAGTTAAAGAAAAAGAGGAGAAGAAGAATATGAAGATTGGTGTGAAGGAGAAGAAAGGAAGAGGGAAGTGGAAAAAAAAAAAAAAAAAAAAAAAAAAAAAAATATATATATATATATATATACACACACACACACACACACACACACACACACATATATATATATATACACACACACACACACACACACATATCTATACATATATATAGATTCAAAGATGGCAGTAGCACTGACTACTATGGTTACTACTTCCACTAATTGCTGCTGGCAAACTTATTGATAGTCATTGATCAGTTCATTGACAGTTGTTAGTTGGTGATAACCTTTGTTGCCCTCAAATTGGAAAAGAAAATGGGAAAAGAAACCCTTAAGAGAAGTATGATTTAAACTGGCTTGACCTAGACAGTCATGCCAAATTAAGTCCCCAGGTGGCTGCCTAGGAGCCTAAGTAGCCACCTTTAACAACATTGACCATGGTGGAGTAAATAGAGTTTGCTGAACTATCTTGAACCGGGTAGTTCAGGGCATGTTGAACCATCCTGAACTGTGGAGTGAACAGAGTTTGTCCCTGTTTTGGACCAGTGAAAGCCCGAGGGGCGATTCCGGCCCTTTGAAGGCCAAGGTGGCCACCATTGGCCTCGCCTCTCTCTCTCTCTCTCTCTTTCCTCTCTCTCTCTCTCTTCCTCCATGGTTCGATCAATTGAGAGCCTCCATGACCCTTCGATGGCTACTACTAGCATCTCCACTGGCCTCCCTTTCCTTCCCTCCCTTCCTTCCTCTCTCTCATTTCCTCTCTGATTCTTCCTCTCCTGTGCTTTCATTTCTGTGTTTGGTTTGGGCCTGGGACAGTTTGGTACAGGGGCATACCAATCCGTACCTTTGGCTGGCTGGCATGGGGTACAGATCCAAGTTGGCGAACCTTGGGAGTAAATATGCAACATCTATGAAGCATAGGTTTTTAGTACATATACAAGGTAGTACACACATTAATATTACAAATCTTAGATTCTTAAAAAGGACATGATATAGATACAATTGGGATATGACAATAAATAAATAGTTACCTATATAACAAACATTTATCTTTTATTTTCATGATCATTTTTATAGCTCCAGGTTCTCTACAAACAATTATGATTAAAATTATGATGAAAGCCAAAGAGTAGTTTATTTACCTTAACATGTAGATCTTGATGTCGAACCCACTTGATCCAACTTGGCCAATTGTTGGACATCACCAAAAAGTATCCAGGACATGAAAGGAAGTACTGGCACCATATTTTGTTGCTCATTAAAATAATTGAGTACTTATGGGAAGTAGTTAATAGTATGGAGGCATCCCTAAGATCTATCAATATTCAATGTGCATTAGGTACAACATATGCTTACCCTAGGGAAGTATCCCTGCTTCACAGCAGAATACTTCAACTTCTTATATATAACACAACTTTCAGTGCACGAGCTTTCTGTCACTGTGGGTTTTAAGGAGGGTCAAATGTATGCAGTTTCACCCTGCATGAGGAGAGGCTACTTCCATGTTTTAAACTTGTGACCCAAGTCACGGTGGAGAAATCTTATCATTGTATCAAGGTCTGTCCTCGACACAAGAATATAATACATTATAAAATTGCCATCATATATTTTAGAAATTTTTTTTGCACATATTACCTTTCTTGTGTTTGTAACATAATACCATATGAATTGTGGAATACTTAATTTGCTAGACAAAAATGTAATTTTGACCTTTCTCTAATCGTACCAGTGAGTGATGGGTTTATCTATCTCCAAGCGTGAGAACCACTTGCAATGACAATGTTGAGTTTCTTATGACAAAATATCTGTTAGAATCATTTTATATATTTATAACAATGACGTGTAGATTCCACCTTGCTAGCACCATCATGTTGCTTACCTTGTGAAGGTAGAAAGGTTTTGATTGCTGACATGTGTCCCTTAAATTATAGGCTGCCAACTGCTAGTTTATTTGCTAAATTTAGCTAGCACTTGTTGATGATCTGTGCCAAGAAATGCCCAAATGGTAGCAATATAAACAGATAGTAGCATAATGGGCACTAACATGTAACATGTAACTTGTGTCCTTTTCATAAAAGAATTGGTTATTTATGTAAAGAAACCAATCCTGGTCCATTATAGATAGTGATATATTGTTAATTGGATGATGATATAATTGGATGCTAATCTATAATTTGGGGGAAAATTTGGCTGATAGATTTTGAGGTGATCTAAATAAACTTGTATATAAAACCTTAAAGTGAGACCCGAATTATAATCCATGTGAAAGAAATGCTCTAGGATGATTCCTTTTTTTATTGATCCATTCATGAAGTCGCCTCTGTGTGCATTCTCCCTGCCCTATACTATTTCAACAAGAAAATAGTACTAGATACCACGGTTTCAAATTTTGTAGGACAGAGGTGTCCCGTATCTTCATGGAACATGATGCCTTGTTGTTCCATCCTGTTTCGGCAACAGTCCTGGTCATGCATTCGGTAGATATCTTCCATCTTCCTCTCCTTCTTCTTTCCTTTTTTTCTTTCTTTCTTTTTTTTTTTTTTTTCATTTTTTTTCATTTTTTCTTTCTTTTCTTCTACCTTCCTTTCTTTTATTTCCTTTTTCTTTCATTTTATTATCCCTTCTTTTCTTTTTTCCTTTTTCTTATTATTTCTTCTCTTTTCTTTTTCCTTCTTCCATTGTTCTCCCTTTCCTTTTCTTTTTCTCATTTTTCTTCTTCTTTTTGTTCACTTTTTTTCTTTATTTATCTTCTTTTCTTTCCTCCTTTTTCTTCCATTCCTGCATGGATGGATTTCAGAGTTCCAATCCCATCCCAGTCTTGTTTTCTCACAGGAACGGGACATGATAGCCATCTTGCCCCCTATCCTTTCGGGATATAAAATCTCACTCGAGACATCATCTCGTGCATAAATCGAGGGATCTTGATTGCCTTGGTCAATACCAAATGGGATGGATTGGGATGATTGTGTCCCAACCAAGGATCGCTGAATCGGTACCGGGGCCTGTACCGGTTAGCGACTGGTATGGTACGGTACGGTCCGTACCGTATCGGTAAGTGTACCGAGTTTAAAAAATTAAGAAAAAACTCTTCCTCCTCCCTCTCAAGCAAGAATTGTTGAACCAAACATGAACCAGACCCGAACTGAGCCCGAACCGGGTGGTTCGGTACGGTATGCTACAGTACTGTACCATATGGAATTTAATTTTTTAAATTTTTTTAATGGTCCGAATGCTGGACTGTTTTATATATATGAACCGTATCGGCTCTTGGCAGGTACGGGACGTCCCGTACCGGGCGGTACGGGATGATACTGCAAACCCTGGTCCCAACATTTGGGAAGATGGTACATTTGGAGATGCAATTTAGTTTTTTTTTTTCAATCTTCTTATTAAGGGTTGTTCCAATCCATCCTAATTCATTTGCAACCATACTTACCTAAGATCAAATAGGGATGGTTACAAATACTGAGACTATACTTCTTGATAATTCCAAGCTTTTATTTTTTGGTTTTAGTAGGTTAGATTTGAGCTTCATTGCGAATATGTAATGTGATTTTTGAGATGAGTGCAGCAGCAATTGCGTTCAAGGACCACTAATTTGAAGTTCTTTAAAGATGGTCCTTATGTTGAATTCATTAGGGGTTTTCTTTTAGTTCGATCCAAATAATAGCCAATTAGAGCTAATCTTTAAGTCATTAATCTAGGAGGTTTAAAAGGATTTAGTTTTGTTATGAAATGGTTCGGTTACTGCTACTGGTTATGTAGCACAAAAATAATGCTGCAGTACCATGTCTAATTATGAAACTACGGGTGGCTGGTTCAGAGATCTTAAAGGGGATTTGTTTCTGTATTTGTAAATGCTCAACAGAACAGGAATATGTTAACTTGGAGACCAAGTTTAGAAGTCCTTATACGGAGGCCTTAATTGGTAGGAGAAAGGGAATGTATGTCCATCTTTTTATGTGAAAATAATTGAAGATTCAAATGCAAGTTTGGAAACTGCTCTTGTTTCTCTTAATTTTTCTTATTCTTCCTTTCTTTTTGGATCTCTTTCATTAATTAATCATTGATTTATCTTACTCTTTTGTTTTCTCTTTCATTAATTAATCATTGATTTATCTTACTCTTTTGTTATTATGTGACTATAGGCCTAAAGTTGTCTTATGTTGCAATCTTCTTCTTCATTTTTTAAATTTTAATGGGACTGATTTTCCTTGATCTTAAGGTCCACATATGATGCCTTTATAGGCCACCCTCAAGTGGCCCTGCATCAAAATGTCCCAATTGGATGCAATTAAGTTGCTAAACATCCAAAATGGCATCACTGGGAGAGGTAGGAAATATGACAAATGTTAGAATGACTTGTTGTTAATTAGAGAAGAGTATGCAAGTCTGTGGGAGGAGTTTTTAAATGATGGATAATTTTTTATGACTGTTTATGGAGTCCAGTAATGTGGAATAGAGTTTTTGGAAGGTGGTGAAGTAAGGTTTTACCAGGGAAAAGAGATGTTTATGGTGCATGAGTTGCCACAATAAGATTTGCTATTTGGAAAGATGTCATTATAATGGAAGAGAGTTTTAATGGAACTGTTTGGAACATGCTTTGTTTTTTCTAATCATTTGCTTTCGCCTTACCGTTTGAGGTAAAATATGCTATACTTCAGTTTCAAGTGCTGCTTGTGGTCTCCTTTATTACTCAGTGCTAATGTCTTGATTAGATTAGCATGCCTTGGTACTGGCCAGTAATTGAGAAAATAGATCTCTTAATTGGGATTGCTAATGAAGATATACAAACCTTGAGGCTTGAACTTAAAATGATCTAAAGAATGTGAGGAATGGTCTCCAGATGCATCCCTTTTATACATCTTTTTGGAACATTGGAGGTTTTCCAACAAAATTTCTTGTCCAACTTGGTCATTCTTTCCCTTTTAACTTAAGTTGGGAATTGGTCTAGAAGGTGATTTGAGTGCAGAGATTGGGAAGTTACTGGCTCTTTGCTATTATATAAAGCAAACTTCATCCCTCTTAATTGGATGTTCAACCATATTCGTAATGCACGGTGCACGAGGAAGCATGGATGATCATGACTTGCTAATGAAGAGTAATGGACAGATAAAGATGGAAAACATGCTAGTCTTAGGAAGTGCTTAAGCCTGCTCTCCCCACTTCTCATATTTCTTGTATGTCTACCAATGTAATAATGGAAAGCATAGGGACTGTCCATCTGCTCAATAGTTGTAACATAATTTTTATAATTAAGGAAATATTATCGTTAGAAATAAGGTCTTGCCCAAAACATCATTTGGGGAATTGAGGCGTTAAGAGGTTTGAAATGCTAACCCACACCAACCCTGCCGCTTATCATTCTGCCTATATTATGTTTCATATCAACTTGCATTGACCAATATCAGTATGGGTGTTTTGTCTGATGCTGATGAACTGTGACTAGATGTGGAAGGCAGATTATTTCACTTATAATATTGGCAAGCAATTAATATGCCTCCATATGACAAGTACATATTATCATACCCATTTTTTTTCCTATAAATGGGCTATTCTTTTATTAAACCCATGTTTTTTATATCTTTGTTTCAAGCTTGGTACTGGCATGGTATGGTACGCCTTCCTACTAACACATGATCAAGGTGCTAAATCGCATAACACCCATACCATGTGTCAGTATGGTATTGTATCATGCCCCTGTACTGTATTGCTTCTTTATTGTTATAGTATGCTATGCCTACTATGGACCAGTATTGTCTGGTATGTAAATCCATGTACTAGACACAAGCATCCATATGTAGTTTCTAATAAATGTGCAAGGGAGAGGAGTATACATGTAAAATGAAGTATATATATATTCAATTCAATCTAGAAGATCATATTATCAAAGGCAAGGACTTAGGTCTCGATGGGATATCCTGCAGGACGCTGAGATGAGCTGCCATCCTATGTGTTGGGACAATACCATCTCTCTAGCATCTCAGCATCCTGATCGGGACATCTGAGGACATCCTTTGTCCCAAACGTTGGGACAAGGTAGGACCACGGCACACCCTATTCCATAGAAAAATCGGAACAGTCTTGTCTCACAGGATTTGAACCCTTGATCGAAAGAATGATTTCAATTCATCAAATCACTTTTCTCTTGAATAAATCAAGTTCAATATCAATGAACCACATGTATTGCACATACCTAAAAGTAAAAAAAAAAAAAAGTGAAGTCCCTCTTGGACACCTGTCTATTGGTTGTTCATCACATCTATTATGCTGTCTGAATCTCACCCTGAATGCACACTTGTTTTAGAAATAACAGCCCACCCCCACCCTTTTCCCTGCCACCCAAAGAAAAAACACTATAGAAGAGAATATGAAGTAAAATGGAGATCATATTTTTCAATCTTGATTGCTTGGATCAGAGTGATCCATTGACGATTCCTGAACTTGCACTTGCCAAGATCTAGTTAATGACAAGTCAGTCCTGTATAAGCATCATTCTGGATGCTGATAAAGATTTACTAATTTGTTCATCTATCTTAATGAGATGAATGATATGAGGATTCAAAACAATGAGTGACACTATATGTTAATGAACTGGAATTAAATTTCTGATAAGTGATATCAAATGCTTGATCTGATGAAGGGTGGAGCAATAGTTTTAGCGTGGTTAGAATTGTTTTCCATTGTGGGTGTTCACCCTATGTCAAACTTTTTCCGACTCCATGCTTGACTCTGGCAACTTTTTTCCGACTCTGGCAACTTTTTTCCCCCTCCAAGCAGCTTTGTTTTCTCTTTCCTTGCTTGGTCTTCTCTACTTTTGGATTAATGGGTGATGAGGCCTATGCCTTGTTTGTTGTATGTAGCATGCTAATTTATTGAGGAATTTCTAGATGAAGATGTCTAATTAAACTAGAACATGTCAAATAAATAAAGATATATATTGTGTGTGTTTGTTTAGTTTCTATATCGCCTTGTCTTGATGGGTCTTAAAAGGAATAATATCTCATTAAATGTGCACACCTTGGGTGAGATGCATATTTTGGTAAACTTTGTTTCTTTCTTTTTTTTGCTTATTTATTCAGTAATTTTTGTATCTGCACCATCATTGCTGTAATAGCTGATAGTAATGTATGTTGCATTCAAATGAAAATCTTTCGGTTGCCACCATTTTATAAGAATCAAGTGGCACTTGGATTTGAGTTGTTTGTTGTCCAATGACATGACTAGCATACTAATGGCTGGGAGCTATCCTACAAGTTCCATTATTAATATAATGGATGACTGCTGGATGCTTTATAATAGTTTCTATAAAGTGGGTGCACTATTTATTACTGACATGAGACTTGTGATTAGATTGAAGATCTCTTCCTGACTCTTCTCAATGTTGGCTGTGTTTGAATTTCAGCAGCCCGCAACTTGGGCAAGTTGTTTGTGGGAAGCCAGTTCTGAGAGCTGCCATGCCCTCACTCTGCCATGTGCACTACCAGAAGATACGCAGGAATATCTCACAAGCTTTGAAAAAAGCAGGCCTCCACACATTCTGTTCAAGCAGGCCTGCCCCAAAATTTAGTGTTCTAATTGCTGAGTGTGTGCGTGAGATTCAAGCCAGAAGAAGAGAAACTTTGGATGCTACCAGTGATAACATTGCACAAGAAGAGAATGAAAAAGTCAGTTGATCTTTCTTTCTTGAGAGTATGATTCTTGTTTGCATTGCTGTCCTTACCTTCCAGACATCAACTTCACCATTCAGACTGAGCTAGACATCTGGGTTAACCCATTCCACCTTGGAAGAAAACTCACTAATCTAAAAGAGGTACAGCAGTGTTTTGTTGCATTATTTTCTTGCCAATTTGTATTCCTGTTTGTTTCCTTTTGGTTGTATATTTGTTGATCCTAGGCTTTTCAAATATATTCCATCCTTCCAGCATGTTTGTTTACAATTTTGTTTATTTACTCGACTTGGTTATGCATCTTATTCGGTAGTCCATTTTCATTTAATTGTCTCTGTGATTCTATTTAAACCATTTGATGTTCTCAAAACCTTATGAGGCATTGCAGGTCTGTTAAAGGACAGCTTAACCAACAGGCTTGGTTCTCAGGGTGATGGCGACCCCTCAGTTGCATGATTACTATATTAGATGATGGCTACATAAGGGTTTCACTACCCAGTGGCCTTGTTAGCATACTTTCTTGGGCAAGTACTCGATTCAAATCCATCTGCTTGCTGCTGCCGTGCTCCTCCACTTTTGTCTGTTGTTTGAACTGATACAATCTCGGTCCTGTATGCTCTGGATCAAGCGCCAGCGGGCTTTGCCACTCTCATGTTAAGTCTCAAGCAGATCGGCTCTGATATGATTATCTCTGAGATAAAAGAAATATTGAAACAGCTATCATTTGAATGCGGGGATTCTTTACACCATGGTGAAAAACCAGAGCTGGATTAGATGGTCTTGTATTTGTCATGCTTGAAATTCTATGAGCAGATTTTGCTGCCCAGCCTGAAAAAGAAGAAATATGCCTACATGTTTAGCTACTCATATGCAGCGGACTGTAATTTGGGTATGCGATGTTGAAATTAAAGTCACCGCTTTTTTTACTTGGTTACATGAAAATTTTGCGTGGCAATTGAAAAATGATAGTGTAATAAAGTTTTTACTTGGCTACATGAAAATTTTTCATTTTGTAAAGCTTGCTTCACTCTTTTAATCAACCATAAAGCAAAAAATTTTGTATCAGCATTATTTATTGTTTTAGGAACTTCTGGTAGTTCTTCTCTTGAATTTCCAAGGATTGTGGTTGACTGTTGAATATCTCGCAAGCTATTACCTTTTCAGGTTCTCCTCGGTATCAGGTGTTGAGTTATTTAGCATCACAGGATGAACTTGCACTAATTTCTGTCATCTTCGAGTTACCACGGCTTGTCCTCAATTTCTGGAATAAATTTACAGGCATACAAAAGTTTTGAATGTGTTCTTTCGTTTTGAGTTACGCCCATCTTCAAAACTGTTCAAGGTAAAAGAAACCTTGAAACCAGTCACTTTCTTTTATGTCATGCAACTTAATGACCCTTCATTTTCTAAGTTGAGAGGAGAGGATTGGATGAAGATAGACCGGAATTGATCATGTACAATAGCAGTACCAATATGAAGTAGTATATGCTATCAATTGTCTCGACAACTATCCTAGATTCCGTTTATTGCTTGAGTAGCACGAATCCTTTCATTCCCTGGAATTTTCTTGCAATATATGTGCTCATCTGACTTTCTAAGGCCTGTTTGCTGTACCCATGGTTGCTTTTTCCGCTTCCTCCACCCTGGGCGGAAGCTGTTGAATGCAGTCATCTCAGTGTGTTGGCCTTGAAATAAATCTCCTGAAACTGGCAAAATAAAAATGCATCAGGATTTACAGGCCAGCCGTTGGTTGCAGGAATTTTGGTCAACATAAAATTCTTTCTGGTCAGGAATTTTGGTCAACCTGATATTCTTTCAGATCAGAAATTGTAGCATGATTATTAAATTATTACTCTCAAGAAAAGGAATTGTGAAGACTCCAAATTAACATGAATCTCACACAAAATTGTTTTATGGCTGCTTTCTCTGAGTCAGTACGATCTCTGCCATGTTGTTTTCAGATTGATCTATTTCACTGTAGCACTACTTTGTTTTACGTTAGCTCAGGGTGGGTGGTTGCCAGGCTAATCCTAACTTTTTCCATGTCGTTGACCCAGAAGCCAGTCCTGCATCCCAGAAATGAGGTAAATGGTTAACCCTTCCACCATGATGAAGTCTTCAAACAATAAGCGACACCATGAATTGATAGGAGAGGTAGCATAACAAATCCATATTTCTAGCATACAAATAGAGGTGAGTAGGTTTTTGACATTAATAATGTCTTGCCCAAGTCAATTGATTTTGCATTATAAATTTATCAAAAACCATGTATCGCCATGTCAGTTGAATACTGACTGCTTTATGAATTAGAACTCCATATTGCAGGTGCTTTAGTGTCCAAGGACATCGACTCATTTCGAGTTTTTTTTTTTTTTTTTTGGCTAACAATTTTTGTTCATCTCCTAGGGACAGGCTGTAGCATAACAAATCCATATTTCTAGCATACAAATAGAGGTGAGTAGGTTTTTGACATTAATAATGTCTTGCCCAAGTCAATTGATTTTGCATTATAAATTATCAAAAACCATGTATCGCCATGTCAGTTGAATACTGACTGCTTTATGAATTAGAACTCCATATTGCAGGTGCTTTAGTGTCCAAGGACATCGACTCATTTCGAGTTTTTTTTTTTTTTTTGGCTAACAATTTTTGTTCATCTCCTAGGGACAGGCTGTAGCATAACAAATCCATATTTCTAGCATACAAATAGAGGTGAGTAGGTTTTTGACATTAATAATGTCTTGCCCAAGTCAATTGATTTTGCATTATAAATTTATCAAAAACCATGTATCGCCATGTCAGTTGAATACTGACTGCTTTATGAATTAGAACTCCATATTGCAGGTGCTTTAGTGTCCAAGGACATCGACTCATTTCGAGTTTTTTTTTTTTTTTTTGGCTAACAATTTTTGTTCATCTCCTAGGGACAGGCTAATCGGCTTCAGCATGTCAGTGCAGCACGTTGTCTTCCTAGAGCTACGAGTACCACTTCCATTGCTCTGATTTCCTCCTAAGAGGAATGTCCACCGATGCAACTGCAACAAAAAAACCTTCTCGTGCATTGCACATTGTTGACATATAGGGTAAGAGTAATATGCATACAATAATAAAGTGTGTTATATGAATACATATAATAAAGTAAGTGTATTTATTATATGAATGGCTGTAATGCACGTGAGATCAACCATGGTTACCTATGATTTTTATATCTCATTAACGATTCTGTGTAGCATTTCTCAAGACCAACAACTTGTTGAGAGACCTGAAGGTCTCATTTCTCAGTCTTTAAATGCTCTTTGTATCAAAAAGCCAAGAGGATGGATACTGGATGAGCGCATGGAGTTTTTCTTTGAGAATGCATCTGCACATTTGTGTATTTCCATGCAATTTCATGTGCATGGTTTGTCTGAATTCAATCTAGATTTTAGCCTTTGGATTGCAGGAACAAAAAAGAGATTCATGAGAATATTTTCGATTCTTCGCATGGGATTTAGGCTGGATGAAGCTTGTTTCGTACATGATCATGGTTAAATAAACAATTCAATCAACAAATTTTGTAGAATTTGCGGTCCAATTCAACAAAAATAGCCAAACAAATTTTAATATTTTGATCATTTCTCTGCACAAATTTTTGAGTCTTATTGTGCTGAGTATGATCTGGCTGGAAATCTCTTCATTCTCAAAGACTCGAACACTAAATCTAACACCAACTTCGATTCATCGTGTGTCCTTCCAGCTTTATGGCTCGCACCGAACATGAGCCAAAAATGACATTGCCCGACAAACCTGACCAGCGGAAGTCGCCGGTCGGCAACCAACAACTCATGTTCCAAATTCATCCTCACCGAATCACGGTATCTCTCCAAGAACCCGCTTGTCGGCTTTGCAATGTCAAGGGGCATTATCGGAACTCCACTCCTCGCCCCCCAAATTGATTTTTTGCGAAAATTCCAGCGAGATTCCTGGCGCACCAAACGCAGGAGAGAAATCGAGCAAAGCGCCCGCGAAGAACAAACGAAGGACAAAAAAGGGGGAAAAAAAAAAAGAAAGCAAAGAAAGAACGAAGACTCTGCTGTGAATTCTAAGCAAAGGAGACGCGGCACCTATAAATTATAAATAACCCGAAATACCCTCCCACCGCTCCCAAACTCCTCGCCCACCACCACCGCCCGCGTCTCCTATCTCTCCCACCCACTTGGATCTCTTCGATCTCTTCTTCGACTCTGGATCTCGTTGCCGCGAGATCCGTGGAGGCGTCGGCGTGCATTGGGGAAGCGAGGGATTTGCTCGAATCTGATCGGGGGAGGGAGAGATCTCGGCGCCTTGACATGGTGAAAAGCGAATGCGGGATTCTGCGATTGGGTTTTAGGTTTGTCTCCATCGGATTATATCTGGTTTCGGATTAACAGGTGTTGGAGTTTGGTCAGAAGTGCTGAATTGGGGTTCTTCGAGGTGGAGATCTGTGGTATTGATAGATCTGGATCTGCGATCATGGTGAGTTCCACTTCTTTGTTTCAATTTTGATTGGATTGTCGGTTTGGATGCGCGTTGTTGAGGGTTCCTTGGATTTGCATGGGGTTAGTGCAGTATTTTTGGACATTCTATATTCCGTTGGTAAATGCTTGAGTTGTTAAGAAGGAAAATAGACTAATTTGAATTTCAAATGGTTTATTGTTTGTGTTGGCAGTTCAAAAATTCAACTTTTTTCTAAAGTGACTTTTTTGGTTATCTATTTTGAGGATTTTTTTTTTTGGTTGTGTGTGCGTGTGTGCGTGTGTGTGTGTGTGTGTGAGTGTGTGTGTGTGTGATACGCACCAATTGGTAACATTAGAAGCTCAGAAATGTAATCTGGGTCATCACAAATTTATGTCTTCGACTCTGAACTACTATAGGTTTCTCCTGTTGATTGTTTTCCTGTTGTTATATTTAACGTATTCTCCGGTTGTCTCTGACTGATATTATAATCACTTGTTGTCAGGTGCCTTGTGGTTTTCTCTGATGACACCATTACCATCGGAACTTCAATTTTTTGATAGTTGCATCTTATAGTTGGGAAAGACTTACTGCTGAGATGAAAAACGGGATGATAGAATGCACTGTCTGCCATTCCAAATTGCTTTCCCCGAGCACCAGAACTGTGTCAAGGGCATATGACAGGCATAGAAGCAAGATATCATCAAAGGCTCGTGCTCTTAACATCCTTCTCGTTGTAGGTGACTGCATTTTGGTTGGCCTGCAGGTGATGTACATTGAATAATCTTTATTTATTCACTTTCTTTTGAAAATTAAAAAAAAATAGAGGAGTAAGATGTCTAATTTTGAACTAATCTTGTGTACCTCATGATTGCTCTTGTTTTCTTGGTTGTAAATCAGGAGACTGCATTCTTAAGTTAACTTTCTTTCCAAGAGAACTTTGACTTAACCACCTATGCCTCCTTAATTGAATCTGCAAAATGTGCTCTTTAAGAAAAGAATTGTCACGCACCGAATCCAGCACCGGAATCGGCACGCGACCGGCCGCACAAATCCTAGATTTTATCCTAAAGATCATGCAAGGCCTGGGTACACAAGAGTCACTTACTTCAAGAAAACCTCACTCATCACCAAGCCAAATATCTGCACGACTCTGTAGAAGAAGAAAGTAGGTTGTGAGCTCTACAGCCCAGTAAGGTATCCATATGATCACTCCAAGTAATAATATAAATTTCTGAAAAAAATAATAAAATACCAGTATGTTATGTCACTCAATTAAAATGATTTAAGCCTCATGTATTATAAAACTTTGATAACTTTGCATTTTTCCTTTAATATTCTCATTATTGCACCTTTATCTTTAGGCTTCTGGTCTAGCCACGGTCATGTACCAGCCCATGACTGGCAACCACAAAGCGACCATGCATACTATGGTCGGTCTGCTCACGTACTAAGCCCGTGGCTCGGCTGTCCCACGTACTATCCGCCCGTGGTCGGCTCCCACGTACAAAGCCCGTGGCTCAGGCTGTATAACCACGGTGCTACCGTAGCATGGCTAGACCAAAGACCATATTTACTTCATTAACACTTTTCAAAACATATCTTTTTGACTCATCGATAACCGGTATCGTGGTCCGACCCACTGATAACCGATATCGTGGTCCATCTATTTTAATAACCGATATCGTGGTCCCACCCACTCGATATCCAGTTTCATGATTTAACCTATTTAACAAACATGTATCATGGTCCAATCCATCCGGATATCAATTTTTCTTAATAACATCATGCATGAAATACCGACAATAAAATCACAATTTCTATCTCAAGAAAATAACTATACCATGTCATATAGTACCATACGTACAATTATATAAAACATATATGCTAGGTCAAACCAGACCATAATAAATTCAAGCATAAAGGAATGATCAGTACAAATTTCTTACCTTAACACGCTATTCTTAATATATCGATATTAGTCAGTACCCGAATTTACTCGATGCCTTCCTACTCAGTAGACTGATTCCTACATTAATAAATAATTTAATTAAAACAACTAAATTTTCAAATTTCACGAATCTCGAGAAAATCCCTTGATTCTCTCTCTTCTTCCTCTCTCCTCTTCCTCTCTCTCCTCCTTCCCTCTCCCCATTCTCTCTCCTCCTTCTCTCCTCCTCTCTCCTCCTCTCTCCTTCTCTCTCTCTCTCTCTCTCTCTCTCTTCCTCTCTCCTCTTTCTCTCTCTTCCTTCTCTCTTCTCTTTCTCTCTCTTCCTTCCCTCTTCTCTTCTCTCTCTTCCTTCCCTCTTCTCTTTCTCTTTCTTCCTTCCTCTCCTCTTTCTCTCTCTTCCTTCTCTCTCCTCTTTCTCTCTCTTCCTTCTCTCTTCTCTTTCTCTCTTCCTTCTCTCTCCTCTTTCTCTCTCCTATTTCCTTATTATTATTATTATTATTTATATTTTTATTATTATTTTTTTCTTTTCTTTTCTTTTCTTTCTTTTCTTTCTTCTCTTTTCTTTTAAACTCCCGAACACCCCTGCATCTCTTCCTCAGTTGGCCGAACCGGGTCCTCCCCCCTCCAACTGTCGGCAACCCACGGTGGTTGCCGCAGTTGCTTCACGGACCGACGACGGCAGGCGGTGGCGGCGACGGTGAACAGCCCAAAACCAAACCGAAATTCAACCTAAAAAAAAATCAAAATCCTCCCAAAAGAAATCAGAATCAAATGGAAAAAAAAGCTTACCTGTCGGCGTTGGAGAACTTCCGGTCGTTCGTCGGAGAGGGAGAGAGAGCGTGAAGGTGGCTCGAGAGGCGGCGGTGAGGGATTTTTAAAGAAAAAACGACGAGAGTCCCCTCGCCGTTTAAAACTCCACGATCATCTCCCACTCCCCTCACGACTCTCCCACCGAGTTTTCCGGCGAAAACTCCGGCTGGCACGGGTAAACACGGCTCCCCTGTTTCGGTCTTCATCCCGTTCGTCCTAACTCTTCTCTTTTTTTTTTTTTTTTTTTTTTTTTTTTTTTTTTTTTTTTTTTTTTTCTTTTCTGGGTGTTACAAGAATCTTTAAAAGAGACCCTCTGATGACATTTGAAATTCAAAACTAATGTATCGAACTTTTGTCCAAATGATGATTTTGAGTCAAACTGTCCTAGAGGACTACTGTAAATGTTTATGTTATATGAACTCAAAGAGGTTTACAAGGATTCTTGCACATATCTCTCTCGTTCCTTTAGATATCCAAACAATCCTTTTTATCCATCAGTTGGAATGGCATGACCCTTACATATATTGAAAAGGCTGACCTGGATTTTGGGGATGCTACTACTTGGTCTAAACTATTGTTTAAAAAGAGATGCATCTCGTTCATGCAGGATTTGTCGAATCGGATCGAACCATCCAGTTTGGCCCATACCGTACCGGTGCTGAATCGGGATGGTTCGGCCATGAAAAACGGTCGGGATCCTGGACCGTCTGAAAAAATCCCGATCCAGACTGAAATGGTATGATTCAACCTTGAGCTAGGCATTTGTGTCTAGTTCAGACTCGGTTCGGGTCCTGTTCGGGTGCCATGTGGGGAGGGGGACTGAGAGCCGAGAGTCTCTTAGTTTCGTAGAGACCGGTTTGGTATGATACCATACCATACCAGCTAGCAATCAGTACGGATCCCCATATCGGTTCAGCAATCCTTGTATTTATGTACAAGAAAAGACATACCACAAGAGTAGAAGGGGTTATTGGATTTTAAGATAAGATCCTTTACATGTGGTGACTATAATTAGATCCAGAATTGGAGTTTTAACCGAATTTTACCTGACCTAGAGCCCCTAATGAGACCTAGATCAATTTTCAAAGAAGACTTTCTATAATGAAAGTAGTCTGGGAAATATTTCATGCTTTTGGAAAAAAATTAGAAAAACCTTTTCATCTGTGATTCCTTTTTAATATGCATTTTACTTTCAGGAAAATTGTAAAATTATAACTTATACATATTTTAGAGGACAAACATGAGATATTTTCCTGTAAAATTGCCCAAATGCATACCATGCAAATGCTGACAAAGTATTAAAACTTGACATTTTCTTTGTAAACTATTAACCAGCGGTTAATGGCCTAGCAGTCCCAAGACTTAACCATTGTATTTAGATAACTACGAGAAAAAATGCAGAATTTTGAAAATTTTATTTTGCTTCCATTTGTTTATAATTCATTCTGAAAAAATTTGAATTGCACTTAACAACCTTTTCTCATTTGCTGCAGCCAATTTTAGTTTATATGTCTAAGGTGGATGGGAAATTCATGTTTAGTCCAGTTAGTGTTAACTTTTTGACAGAAGCTGCAAAGGTTCTTTTTGCCGTTGTCATGCTAGTGTTCCAGGTTTGTGTCAATGCTATTATCTTCATAATTCTTGTTGCTGATTGGTTGGTATGTTGGTTTTATCTACACTGTAGCATATGCATTTTTACTTGCCAAATCATTTTTTTGTTGTACATCGGCTTACCTTTTGAACCTACTTGCCACATTCTCAAATATGTAGCCAGTATTGTTGCATGATGAATTGACACATATGAAGGATAGCCTGTATGGTAGTGTAACGGTTTTGCATCTGGCTGTATGGTTATACCCATCTATACTTGTGTTGCAAGCTCAACACGAGATGCGAAGCTAGCAAGAATTTTTCATAGCAGTGAGTTAATTTTTTTCCCATATACATTTCTAAGATTAGCTTCCTTTGTGACTTCACAGGCTAGACATCAAAAGGTTGGAGAGAAACCCCTACTTTCAGTTTCTACATTCATCCAGGCAAGACCATCTTTACATGTTAAAATAAGAGAGCATGGTGATATAACCTTTACATTATTGATATCATATCGTCATCTTCAGGCTTTGTGCTTGTAGACTTTCTTATCATTTTCATTTTTCCCATATTCATTTGGTTTGTTATGATTGCCTTCATCCATAACCTTACATAAATACATACACACACACACATATACACACACACATATGTATGTATGTCTGTGTGTGTGTGTGTGTGTGTGGTCAGGATCAATTTACACACAGCATAACTCTTATAAAGATACACCCTTTTCTGGCTTGGATGATGGGTTCCCACATCAATAATTCGAGTCGTTAGATGTGATTTACTATCTCTAATATGTGGTCAGGATCAATTTACACCAAGCGTAACTCTTATAAAGATACCCCCTTTTCTGGATTGGATGATGGGGTTCCCACATCAATAATTCGACTCGTTAGATGTGATCTACTATCTCTAAGCTACTTACACACAAAGTCATATGATTTGGAGATCCTTAGCATATGTATCTAGTGTTCAATTTTTTGTGTTACTTAAACTGTCCAAATTTTGATGTAGGCTAGGGATAACCATTTTACTTTGCTTTGGCATAGTTTAGAGGTGGTAGACTATGCTCAATGGCTTGGATCAGCAATGTAGGACCCCTATCATCCAATTCAAAAAGGTCTAACTCTATAAAAGTTGCATTAGTTTTAACTTTATGTACATATATATGCATAGGTATGCATGCACACACACATATACGGGAGAATTCTTTTTACCCAAAAATGTGCTTCCACTAGGCATCTTATCTTTTTTCTCTAAGCATCTAACCATTACAAACAGAAGAAAGGAATCTGTGAAGAATGGTGTGTTTCATAATTAAGTGATTTATATTATCAATACATATTCTAGTGGTCCTTGATTTTCTTCATTTGAACTGATTGTAACAACACATATCTCAGTATAATGATTAATGAGAATTCATACTGAGATTTAATTGCCATATATTAACATTAAATTGATTGATAATTCCTTTTCTAAAACATAACTTCAAATTTAATTGTCATTAGGTTTTCCCATTTTAAGCTGCTTCATGCTTGAGCTTGAGATTGTTGTTATCAAGACAGGTGATAATGAAGCATGTGCATCCTTTTATATTCACCTAAAAGTGAACATGTTAAATTGAGTTTTTTGAGTAATTGTTCCCCCACCCTGCACCGCCCCCACCCCCCCTCAAAAAAAAAAAAAAAAAAAAAAAAAAGGAGAAAGATAATAATAAAGAAAGCAAAAGCAAAAGAGGGCCAGTCCTTCAAGGTACTGCAAGGCTCATTTTTGTGTCCTATTAGATGATCTGGCTGCTACAATCATTGTTCATTCTTGCCATCTTTGGAGCATTTATATTGCAATTTGCTTTCTTTTAACTTCTTTTTAAATTTTTGACATGCTGAAATTTTTTATCTGAACTTCTGAAGTTTTAGAACACCTTCAAATGTTTATGCCTTTTGCAGGTCACATATCAGTGATACCATCTGACTATCATGTTATGCTACGTTATTCTTTTACAGGCAGCTCGCAATAATGCCCTTCTTGCTGTTCCCGCTCTTCTGTATGCTATCAACAATTATCTAAAGTTTAGCATGCAGGTACAAGTCTAGATTCAGTCATGCCAGCATTTTTTTGCCCAATACTTTATTCATTCTCTATTGTGGATGATTGATAATGGTGGAGATTTGATATCAAGTTTGAATGTTTATCTGATCAATTACCTTTCTCTGCAGTTATACTTCAATCCAGCTACCGTGAAAATGTTGAGCAACCTGAAGGTATTGTTTTGTATGATTTTCTCAATTCCTGATCTAATTTTATATGAAGTTTTTTCCCAGAAAATACTATCTAGAAACATGAGTTGAGCTATAGTCTTTCCAACAGCTAATTTCAGTTTTTGTATATGACTATATCATTTGACATTTATATTTTTATTTCCATGTTTCTTAAAATGGTGCATGTTTGATACTCTTTTTTTTGGATACTGGCTTTCTGTTTCGGTCTTAAAGTATCATGGACAAATTATGATGTTCATTCTCTTGCTAGCTAATAGCTGATTTTCAAGTGCATAATTTTGCATTTTGTCTGGTGATATGTGATATTTTTAAAGATCTGGTCCTTACATTTCTTGCTGCTTCATTCAATCCTTTTCATTCTGTTGATTGTTGTTGCATTCTGAATCCTGAACTTCTAGAGAAGCACATAAATTCTAAGTGCTTAGTATTGGCTGAATTCCTGCAGGTTTTGGTAATAGCTGTCCTCTTAAAGATAATAATGAGAAGGCGCTTTTCCATAATTCAGGTAAGTTTGGTTTTGAGATGAGTTCTGTTCACCTATTTACTATCTTGATTGGCTAAGCGTATGAAGAGAAAGAATGGCCCAGTATTCTTGGATGAAAATTTAGATGTTATATGTGGAGTTGATATCTATCAGGGCTTGTTATGAGAAACTTGCAATGGATTGAGTTATTCTGATATCTGTTAGTTTTGCATTCTACATGGTATTTTTTGTGATATGCATTGCCAATTTTTTGATCTTCATTATTTTTCCTTGTTATTGTTCTCCCTCTGAATCTCTTTGTTGATGGCAGTGGGAGGCTCTTGCACTTTTGCTAATTGGAATCACTGTTAATCAGCTCCGGTCACTGCCTGAGGGTGCTACTGCACTTGGTCTTCCAGTTGCAACGGTTGCATACATATATACAGTTGTTTTTGTAAGCTCAATCAACTATGTCATTTATTTTTTTGAATCTTGGTTTGTTCAGATTTATGTTGAGCATTCCATGCATGCTAACTCAATGAGGATGTTGCCATTTTTTTTAGTTATTTGTTTGTTCTGAGATACTGCCCAGTGATTGAATATTGAACTTGATAAATGATTGCATGATATTGACATTCTCATGATGGCTGATTTGTGGTTTTGCTGGTATTTTTCCTGTGTAATATTCAGTACATTTTTTTAATGTTGCCTAAATGTATTTATCTTGGACCCTTTTTTTGAAGTTTGAATTAGCCCTCTCATTTTGAATCTTCTTCAGTGCATTGACATGCTTGTTTGATACCTACAAGTTTTTTAAACCAAAATTGCTATACAAATTCCAAGTAATAAAAATTCATCTTATTTCTTTTTTGGAAAACCTGCAAGCTCAACTTAGGGTATGTTTGGTTGGATGTAAAATTGATCGGAAGGCTTATTTTTCTTGAAAAACCTGGTTTTCCTTTTGTTGTTTGATTAGAAAGTTAACAAATTAGGAAAGCATATAACTAATTTTCTTAAAAAAATTTCAACATATTTGACATCTTGTTAGTCTAATCCAGGATGAGCTTATAGATTTGACATTGCTGTAGTATCATAATGTATCTCAATATGGTTATTATCTGGTCAAGAAAAATGTTGGGCTTGTATTCCAAATGATTTTGTAGCCCAGTTGCCATTAGAATGAATGAATGGTTCTAACGTGTTTTAATGAAGTAACTTGCTAATTTGAACTGAAATAAGGGCTACTGACTTTGCTGGAGGGAATATATTCTTGTTAAGCTGCCATAAATATTGACTTGGTGATATTGAATGTCAGGTCACTGTTCCATCATTGGCCTCAGTTTTCAATGAGTATGCTTTAAAGAGCCAATTTGAGACAAGTATATATCTTCAGGTGATGCTTTGCCTCTGAATGCACTTGCTTGATAATAAAGTTTTAAAATGATACTGGATGATTCATCTTGTGTTTGAATACTTATATCCACGGACACAAGGATTTTGCCTCTTTTTTCAAAGTAGAATCCCATCATTGATTATATGATGATTGTATATTCAGAGTTACCATCTGATTTTCTCTCACACCATTTGCAGAACCTATTTTTATATGGTTATGGAGCAATATTCAACTTTCTTGCCATCTTAGGAACTGCCATTTTCAAAGGTACATAATCTTGACTCATAAATCAGTCACTTTGGAGCATTCTGGTTGATTGAAATCAATATCAAACAAGGTACGCCATACCATACCAAACTAGGTGGTATGGGGTGTACCATACCATACCGGTACTAATATGAGGGGCATACCTATAGTTGGTATGTCGAACCGAAACTATACTAGATGTACTGACATAGTGATAGGGTGGTATTGGTACGGGACCCGGAATCGAGATGGTGTACCTTAATATCAAAGTTAATGGCTATATGCATAATCTGTGTAATATAAACAATTTGTTAAATTTTCTTAGGAAACAAGGAGAATTATCTTTGTCAGTCATGGTTTTGAGCCCATCTGTCCAGATACATGGAACTTTTATGTGGCAATTGTTTTATTGGGATACGATTCCTTTCCAACTTTTAACTTAGCATCTTGATGTGCTATACATGCTCAATGGTTTAATATACGATGTGCGACTCCAATCTGCAATTTTCCTACTATTATGAACTTCAACGCGTCACCTTGATTCCCTTTCTCATAATTATTTCTGACATTAGGCTCAAAACTCCAGTTTATACCACAACATGATCATGGGATTGTTCATCACTATCCATGGAACTGTTGCTCTCCAGCATCTGATCCAACATTTCAACTATTTCTTTTAGCTACATTTGGTTCATGGAATGACAGCTGAATGGAATAAGGAATTCAGGCTTTGTTTCCATTTCAATATTTGGTTTGTGCGACAAAGGAAATTGCAATTTCTTTGCTATGATCATTCTTTTAAGTATTTATTAAAATATTTGAATAAAAAATTAATTTATTTAATGAATGATATTTTTCAATCAATGCCTAACATCAATGCAAACTGACATCTCGGCTCATCCATGGAAACTTCAAGTTCACTCTGTGGTGTCCATTGACAATAGCTGGCAATGTTCCTCTTTGAGGGCAATGACATGCCATGATTTCCACCAAGAATCCCATTAACTCTCCCCACGGATGACATGTCTCTCTTTGCAAACAAAATTCCATGCCACCCACAAGATGTTTGCTTTCACCACCTTTCCCTGACATTTCATTCAATGCTGTCCCTCACCTGAAAAGAGACAAGATTTTTAGCCCACCTGTCCCCTCCATCAGGCCTCATCATTCAATTCCAAGCTGCCATGTCATGAACAAGGTGTTTTCCAGTGTAATGATACACCATTTGGTGTATGCCTCCCTCATCCACCTACTGACATGAGTCAAAAGTTGACTTCTTTTGTAATATAACTACCTCGTTTCTTTCCTCATCTATGAGTTTTGGTGATGTTTGGATCTCTGAACCACTCTACCACATTGAGTCTTGATGAGTTTAATTTAAGCAATAAAAACTATATCTGCCACCTCTAGCGATAAAAATTATATTGATCTAAGTGAACTCACATAATTTTTATCAGCTTAAGAATTGATATTTTTTGTTTTGGGAGAAACTGGTATATATACTATTAAATAGATATTTAAATAGGGGCTGGTTGTTATATGATGATGAGTCATTCCTCGGTATTGTTCTTTACTCTCGATCCTCTTAACTAAAACATGGTGGTGGCTTTGGAGGGCTTCTTGATTCGAAGGATGCATCCAAGATGAAGAGTGTCGACTTCAACAAATGTTGGCTGTCAATAGGGGCAAGAAGAGTGAGGGTGAGATAAGGTGGTTGCTGCTCCGATGTTGTTTTGGAAGTTTGATGGTGATCAGACAAGCTTGAAGTGTTGTGATTGGTTGAAGAGAAGCTCAATTGTTGGGACATTGATGGAGCACAAGGCTTGGTGTGATTGGTTGAAGAGAAGCTCAATTGTTGGGACATTGATGGAGCACAAGGCTCCAAAAGCATTGTTTGCGGGGGGGGGGGGGGGGGGGGGGGGGGGAAGAAACTGATGCAAAGGGCAGCGGAGAAAAGGTCTGTCGTGGATCTATTCATGGTGGTGCCATAGATCAAAGGCCATTGAAGATGAAACTAATGATGGTAATGGAGAGGAAGAACAAAGAGATGTTGGAAGAAGTTGGAGGAGAGGGAGGAGAAGAGAGTTTCTGATGGGGAGATGGGGGGCAGTGGTACGGATAAGAGGGTTTTGCCGTTGAGGAAAAGAAAAGATGGGTGAAGGAAATCAAAAAAAAATGATGAGAAAGAAATATAGTGGCTCAGCCACATAGAAAGGGTAAAACTGGGATTTACCCTTGAATTTGATCCAAAAGAATGGCCATTTTGTGGTTTGCAAGAGGCCGTAGGGTAAATTTGACATTTTACTGAGATGGAGACAATTTGAAATGAAGATCGATAAGTGGCCATCTGTAAAAAGAGGCCATTTTGATTGAATCCTTTTGTAAAATTACTGTAAATATCTATTTAAAATTTTGTTTTGTTCCTTAGTATATATTCAAAAATAATATATTTTTTCATTCGAAAATGTACTTGGTTAGATGAAATATTCAAATGGAATTGCCATTCCTTTCTTATGCGTTCCTTCATTTTGTGCTCAAACAATGAAGTAGAGATGGATATTCCTACTCCCTAACTTTTGTTCCTATTCCATTTTGAATTTATTAAGATACTTTTTATTATTGTGAACCAAACTTGGTGTTTAGTTTAACTTTCATTATAATGTCATTATTTTGAGCCTTTCCATTGAGCTCCTTCCTACTTTGGCATTACCTTGAAAACACGTGCAATGCATAACCTGACTTGAACATCCATGGGTTCCAACATTTTACAGTATCATGCTCATGATCTTTTTGGCATGCCTCAAGCCAAAATACGGAAGAAATGGCATTATAGGATCACATCCATCCATCTTCTTATTGATTGATTACTTTTTCCATCCAAAGTTGATAGAGATTTTTTAACAAAAAAAAATCTTTACCAAATATTTTGCCCGTGCTATATCAGATGCAAACATTCTATTGATCAAATAACGAAAGTGAAAAGATTAATTTGCAGACATAATTGCTGGTTGCTTTTTATACATTAAAAATTAGTGCTATACCAATATACATATCTCATATTCACTTTTGTGCATCAATAATTCAAGTTCAAACATCCATAATCTAAATTGGTTTGATGTCTTCAGACATGCACATAGATAAGCATATCGGCTTGCCCATGTTGGAGTTAGCAGATGATTCCCATTTATACATGATTAGAAAGTCTTGTTAGATTAGCCATGGTCACTAAGTGGACTCCATTTCTTGTCATATTTTTAATTCAAAGGTCAAAGATATCTCAAGGCAATGAATTGATTTAATTTATTTGATACCTTATGTAATTTATGATCAGTTCATCCATTTTATGTATGTATTAAATGCATGCGTGTAAATACACATAGAGAGAGAGAGATTAGCATAACTCTCATGATAATTTAAGACTAAATTGATAGATTGGAACTTGGAAACAAGTGATTGGTCATTAATGTTTTAAATAGTCAAGATGTGAGGCAGGCAATCAAGGTTTTACATAGTGCCCAACAAGGTTATTAGTCTCGGTAATGGATCCTGTGCTGGTACCCAATAGGTACACCTTGTATGGAGTCAATATGGTGCATGCCTCAATATCGACACTTAATATGGCTAGGGGAAGTATGGAGTCTTGGTATCCTAGTGGCATAGTACCCTCAGGCACCATGAACTTAAGTTGCATTTGGTACATTGCCAGGCAGACTTGAAAGATAATGTGGATTACCTGCAAGATAGATTATCACTGATTAAATTGCCAATAATGTTAATTACTGTGTTTAGTATATACGCGTAATGTTACAGTAATGTTGATTACTGTGTTTGGTATGACAATTAGATTACCAGTAATGTAACATCAAATTTTCAAAATATTCCTAAGTCAAATCTATTAAAAATCCAATCCATATACTATCATAGTATTATCATAAGAAAAATAGCATATTTTTCAGTAATATATTTTAAAAATTTAGTAAATATATCAGCAAATTATATGCTAAATTAATATAAAATTTAGAATTAATAAGGGGATGGAAGAGATTGGATGAGATGAAGGGGGAGGAGGAGACGGGAATGGAGGGCGTGTTTTGAAGGGTGGGCGGTGGGGGTTGAGAGGATGATCTGGTGGATGGCATTAAAGGGGACCTCTCCTCATCAAGATTATCAATTTCAATGATGGCCTAAAACCATAAGCTTGCATCTTGCAAAATAAATCCAAGACATCGGTTGTTCTGGAAAAGGCCGGATATCACAGCATTCCATGTATTGAAAACATGATTCACCATTTGACAAAAAAGCTCCATCGCCTGATCCACAAACCATCGCTTGATCCACAAACCCATAGTGGCAGTGCATGGGTGAGAGGAGGAGGAGGTGGCGGGATCTGCAGCGGATGGGTGAGAGGAGGAGGAGGTGGCGGGATCTGCAGCGGATGGGCAAGAGGAAGAGGAGGTGGCGGCAGCGGATGGGCGAGAGGAGGAGGCGGTGGCAGCGCGGTAGTGGATGGGCGAGAGGAGGAGGGGGATTTTAAATGGTTTAGATCATGATCAATCAAGATTCTAGATTTGATGCAATCTGCACTGTCATATGATTTGAGATCCCATTATAGGATTCTTCATCAAATCATATCACACACTCGGATGCATTTATTTTCTATGTCATATATATATGTGAAACTAGCCAGCTCTGGAGCTCAATTCATTGACTGACATTGGGATCTAGGTGCCTCAGCTCATCAACATACATTTGTGCACCAAGCTGTAAACTGGACATGAAACTAACCATTAAAATGGCCACAAGTTTAATGAAATTTTGTGCATACTTTAAAAGTATTGGTGCTTCATAAGAACACTAGTTCTGACTTCTTTGACCATGCTTGTAGAAGTTCCTATCTGCAAGCTTAAAAAAATTTAGATAAATCCAGATTTTTTGGCAATTAAGATACTTCAAATGAACTTGACAATGTACCAAACTATCATAGAATTCTACGTCCAGGGCTGCATTTATCCATCTATTTGCTGTATCCAATCATCAAGAGAGGTGTCTCTTGGGGCCTAGTTGATTGGGTGATTGTCTCTGGTTCCCTTAGCAGTCTGGTGGGATTGACCATTGGAAAGAAGCATCCCTAGGCGAGGTGTCTTCGCAACTGATTTGTGACATAGCAAAAACAGACTTCCAACAAAAAAAGAAGAGATTACAACAAAGAAAATATAAAACTGATTCGGGATCAAAAGTTTCTGGGTTAAATCCCAAGGAAATTCTCAGGCCTGTATATCTTTCATAAGACAGCAAAAAAAGATGCTTACAAAGACTCTTAGAAGACCTTCTATAGCAGGTCTCTAGTAACCCTAGCCTTGCAGCTCTTCATTACATGAGTTTTTATTGAAATCTCTTCCATCCAAGTTCATTAAAAAGGTTGCATGCACGTTACTTGACTTTTTAAATGACTTGAAATGTAACTATTGGCTGTAGCTTAAAACAAAATGTAAGATATAACATAACATAAAATAAAGACTAGGCTCTTCATAACTAATAAGCTGGTCCAATGGACTTAGCGGGTGCAATTGGGCTTAAAGTCCACTTAGTTGCTTCTGCATCAGTTTGTTTGTATGGTTTAAGAGGAATGTGTGTGTGTGTGAGAGAGAGAGAGGGCGGTAGGGAGAGCCATTATTGTCACAGGCCACTGCCCCACACAAGGATAGGGATCCTCCGATACATGGAGTCCTAACTAATTTCATATTGAAAGTAAGACTACTCTGATAGCAAAAGTTTTAAATTAATTAAAGCATAAAACAGACAAATATAGCCAAAAACTAATACATCTTCATTGTGTTGTATGGTTATTAGATGCCATTTTCAGTAAATACTACATACGATACAATCAGATGTTCTTATCAACTATTAGGTGGGTCTTGTAGTTCCATTTGTGCTTCTTAGTTTAGCCTTGTTAATCTGCTTCATGCAAAAGCATCTGACTACTGGATACACTTGGATTTGGTCCGAAGTTTCCTAGTGTCCAGACTATGTGACACAAACTTTCAAAATGTCTTGTAATAAGATAGTTTTGTATGATTCAACTCTGTAAATAATAACATAAATATATCCAAAAGTGATTAGTATTAGACTAAACTAGCAATGGTATTTGGTTCATGGCATAATACATGAAAGAAAATGAAGAAAATGGTGAGATTTCTTGTTTAGCACTCGAAATTATTGAGTTCTAAATTGCCATCACTTGCACTACATACCTGCAACAAGACACTTCAGAAACTGAGGTGCCAACACTTCTGATTCCTGTAACCAACATACTTCATTTTTTGTTCTACATAGGGGTCAAGACATGCTTTGTTCTGTCCAATGGCCTGCTCATCCTGGCAAGTATCCAGATAAAATGGAAACAAACTCTTCTTCATAGCCCCACATGTTGTCTTCTTGTTCTTTATGTATGTGGAAAGAGATGCTTTGTGTTTGCTGAACAAATTTTGAATTCATCCCTTATAGATAGCAACGGAATCAGTGTTGAGTTCATCCTTTAAAGATAATAATGGTATCATATGATTGTTATGATACCTGTCATAGTTAAAAAAAAAAAAAATCTGATATCATCATGAATACTTAGAGTTCTCTATCCATGTAAATACATCCAATATCATCGTAAATACAGAGTTCTCCATCCATGTAGCCTTATCTGAGATTTTGTTCTGATGTCATACAATTTGTAGATGAGACAGAATTTGTGACAACTAAAAAGAACCTTTACATTTGATGCTTGTGTTACATGAATTATGAATTTCTGTCTTCTTGTTTTTGAAATATTGGGCACATTCAACTATGCTAGTGCCTCTTAACTATTTGTCGATCAGTATCTGCTCTCACATCTCAAATGTTTTCAGGGCCTGGTAGTTTTGACATCCTTCAAGGCCACTCAAAGGCCACAATGCTTCTCATATGCAACAATGCAGCACAGGGCATACTTTCTTCATTCTTTTTCAAATATGCGGGTAAACTAGAGTCTGTGTTTGGTTTGTTGATTTCTTGCTGCTGCTAAACAAATTTGATGATTTTTTATCAAAACCTATGATCATTTTTTTAGCTTCTAGTCTAACTATGAAATTGACTTAAATGATGCTGACAGACACAATTTGAAGAAATATTCATCTACTGTTGCCACTATTTTTACTGGGATTGCATCTGCTGCATTGTTTGGTCATACATTGACAATGAATTTTATTTTGGGAATCTCAATAGTGTTTATATCGATGCACCAGGTGACTACTGCCTACATGACTTTTTAAAATTTTAGGTGTTTATGTTATAAATAATACTGACACTTAATTTCTATTAGTTCTTTTCTCCACTTGCAAAAGTGAAAGATGAGGCACCAAAAGGAACATTAGAAATGATGGATGTCCAAAATCTTAGGTACGTGCTTTGATTTCTTTGATTCTGTTGATCTCTCTTTTCATGATGATCTGATTATCAGTCATATGGTATTTAAGGTTATCCTTTTACTACTTGTTGTTCCATAATTTTGTTAGGTTATCTAGTTTACACTATATACTTTTCTGTATGTAGACTATTGCCAAGTTTAAAAATGGGCATAATAATTCATGTTGCATTTTTCATTAATATACATCTCAAACTTCATCTCGTCAAAATAAAGGTTGATGTAATTAGTCAGAACCAGCAGTTTGAATGGTTACTGATACTTCAGAAGTTCACAACTCATGCTTTACCTTTGCTTTTCCAATTTATAGGCTGCTTTCCATGTTAACCATTTCCCCCCCCTTTCCAAAGGTAACAGGGTTGTCTCTGTTTTCAGGTCAAAGGAAGCTTCTTTTATAAATATGTCTGCTGGTGCAGCTGAAGATGTAAGGGCCATTTTTGCTATTGTTGTGTATATATTGTTCAACAGTTTTTTTAGATCTTGAATAACTTACATGTTAATTTTCACTTGCAGGCTAGTCACCGTGTTGGACCTGATGAGAGAGAACCGCTTCTGCCCAAATAGAGTTACTTCTGAGGCATGCCCTCCAATTCTAAATTTTTGGGGATATATATATATATGATAATTCATATGCTTTATTACATCTATCATGCACATGCATGCATTTAGGAACTTCGAATTTTTTGTTGTGAAATTTAATAAGCATAACTCATCGTGCTCCAATTTAGCACCTTCTGCTGTACGAGTTTACACCAATTCTTTGTTAAAATCATATGACCTAAGAACCTTTTCTTTGTCCTACTTCCATTAAAAAATTTTGTGAGTTTGGACATTGAATAGAAGAAGATTAAGATGGAGAGAAAGGTATGAACATGATTGTGAATCTCCTTTCATGTAGGAAATTTATTAGATATGTATCCTCAAAATTTTGGCAATCAGTAACAATAACCATCTTTATTATCATGCTTATCCAAGTATAGATGCATGAGGTGGGAACATGTGATTGCAGGAATTGGAGGACAACTGCTTCAGAAATTTTTAGAAGGTGTCAGCAAATTTAAAGAGTGTTTACATAAACTATTTTACTTGATTAACTTACATTAAGATTGTTCAAATGTAAATAGGGCAAATCCTAAACGAAGCACAAACTAATGATTTCAAAGGTGATATAAATAGAATCATGATGCTGATGGATGAAATCTTAAAAGCATCTGGCAACAAGGAGGTGGAATGGATCTATGCAAGTTTCTGTAAACCAAATGTAAAGGGTTTTGCAACCAGATCTATTGGCCGATATGGTGAATCCTTCTATATCATCTGTTCCTTGTTATGTCAACATCCTGTGTAGATGACAGCTTGGTTCGCTATTTAGGTGCTTCTAGCCACATTGTTGGTGTGGAACACCAAGTAAATCTAGATCCGTGTAATAGATTTACAGTGCCTCCTTTCATATTGTACTCTCTTTCATCATTCAATGATAAATTGTTGAGCTAAGAATCTATACATCCTTACAGTCCTAACAGTATCATGTGCATAATATCTAGAACATATATTTCTCAAACAAACTCCTAAATCAATCATAATCTTCAAAATATATGTCCTTAATATATTAACTCCTACTTAAATATTAAATATCCTATTTGCATTTACTCATCCCTTGCCTCAGTTCAGGCACCACGTACAGTTCTAAAACAACAGAATCAATTAGAACATGAAATAGAGAAGGAAAATTAGGGTTCAAGGTCAACTTAAACTGTTGCTACATGCCTCAAATACAAATATAAAGCATTATGAGCTAAACCTTTAAAAGGGCAGCTGGTGTTTGTTGCTTGAAAATTGATGATCCGTGATAGGAACTTATACTAGGTCATTTGCCCTATATCAACTGAGCAGCATTACTGTGTTGTGAAAAGTGAGGTATGTATTGATGGGATAAATGCTTAAACCATATGTTGGCAATTTTTGGAATAGGACACATTGTGAATTAGTGTAGCATGAATGGAGCATGGATATTATAAAAGTATTAGTACGGCATGGATAATATTTTATATTTATTCTAGTGGCTACATCAATTGTTAGCCAAAAATTCCAACTGGCATGGATACTTTAACTCTCAGCTACATATTGCAACCTTCATTTTTGCTTATCTTGAGTTTACAAAATTGGTAGAAAGAATAGATGTTCAATTAAGAATTCTTCCTATTGCAGGTATTTTTTGACACAGATTCATTTGTTGGGGTATGGTTTAGAGATGAACCAGTTCTTAATGGAAATATTGAAAAAAAAAATCCAGCACAAAGGAAAAACAAGAATATGTATATATATTTGTATATGTATGTATGTATTTTTGGCCTGTGTTGCTGGCCATATTATTTGCACGGTTTCCTCAAGGCAAGATGATGAGGAGAATGAGGACCAAGATTGCGTTCAGGTTGCAGAGAGTTCACAATCAGCTGCTGGTGTATTCTTTTTGTACCAGAATTCCCTGGTGATCAGATGACAGGCATAGTGTTCCATTTTTCCTCTATTGTATTCTGTTTCCAAACCCTAGAAGGCAATCATATGTTCAGTTTTTATTACGTAAAAACTGGAGATACATTTAATTCTTTCATGTGATTAAGAGGAATCTCTGGATTCTTTCTTTCGACATATTTTTTATCAATGTATATTTCTTTTCGCAACTTAATCAGGTATCTTGTTGCAGTAGAATGTGTTTAATCAGTAGACAATCGACACCGAGCTAAACCGCAAGGGCGAAGTTTGTGGGAGGAATCTTCAACTCCAGTCCCTGCTTGCAATAGCTCATTCTTCTGAAAAGCCATGGGCATTTGTGCTTCTGTGGTGATAATACGCATCAGATGGACTATTGATGATGGTGGATTGGTCTGTGTACTCAAATCCTCCTTGGGTTTCACCTATCTTTCTTAATCTCAACCCTTACATTATGGATTGTGCTGCTTCGAAAAATTTAAAGATGGAAGGCCTGTTATTGAAGGAGCAAGCAGGTGGAACAAAGCTTTTATTGTCCAGGTTTTGAGGAAGGTTTGGCTCGTTAAATTCTATGTTTAAGTTGTGCTAGATTTTGACTCTGATAAAATTGGTTTGCATGCCATCACCTCCCTTGCTGTAGTTTGTTTCATCGCGGAGGTACTTAGATCTCCACTCACCGCGACGGTTGCATGGGTGTTGGTGAGACCTTAGGCCATGTTCATGTGTGTCCATGGTGATTGGCATCCATTCCCAATGCAACATCTTTTCCTGGCCTATCACTGGATACTTTCCCGCATTATCTTAAGGGATACGAAGATGTAACCACTCCAATGATATGATTCCTGTTTGTTGAATAGGGTAGCATATTTTGGTTGGCCAGGAATGGTGGCATATTTGAGAACTCTAACAAGAGCTCTAAAACTAGTTGTCGAGATTATCCACTCCAACATGTCCTAGCGATCTTTGATAGCTAGGGACCTCTAAGATTCTCATTTTATAGTTTCCGTATCTTTCCATATGATTTAGTTCACTTGAAAGCCCTCCCTAGCTTTGTTAAGATCAAGTTTGATGGAAGTATCTTGGATGGTGGTGTTATTGGGCATGCCGACTTTTGTACTTGGAAGTTCCATGTCGTTCTGGGCAGCTGCCAGTGGATTCTACCTGTATGATATTACTATCCTGTTGGCAGAACTGAGAGAGGGGCATGGAAAGGCTATAAGTTCACTAATTTCGGAGGTAAATTGGACGATTATCATTTAATTGTTTGAAAGGTAAAAGGTACTAGAGAAAGTAAGAATTACCTTGTATTGGCTTTGAAGAGTAAAGTGCCTATTGTCACCAAGCTGAAGAAGAGATCCTGACCTCACCCTTCCTAGTGCGTGTTGTATTTTAGATATTCTAAGTAGCCGCGAGAGTTCTTTAGAAACAAGATTAAATTGAGAGGAGCTCCATCTTTTTTTCCGCTTTGGGGTTTTTGGAAAATGAAGAGCAGGGAAAAATAGATTAAATATAAATGGAATATTGAATATCCATATCCTATGTTACATACATACATACATGTATACATACACACACATATATATATATATATATATATATATATATATATATATATGTATGTATGTATGTATGTATGCATGTATGATGCGGGATGGATGCAAAGATTAATTTTAATAATTAAAAATTTAATTTTGATGAGCAATGGCAGCTGTTGCCGCCAAGATCGTCATGGCCCGTAGCTGCTGTCGGCGCTGGAGTGCGCCCCCTTCGCTGTCTAGCCGTCCGGTGGTCCTGGACCTGCAAAATAGGGGTTAGTGATCTGGGCCGGGGTTTCCGGCGGGGGCACTCCGACGGTCAAGTCAGTGACGATCCAGGAGAATAAATCATCCTGGTTGAGCCCCTCTTGATGGACTCCATGCTAGGAGGAGTGAATGATGTGAGAGTGGAATGCAAGTGTGTCGGGGGAAAAGCGGCCGAGCTAGAGGGATTCTCTGTGTGGCCTTTCCGCCCATCCTTGCTTGGATTTGCTTGCGGTGTCGTGCTCTTTGGTTGAGTTTGCACTTGTGTTTTGATGGTATTGCCTGTTACCTCCTTTGCCTCGCTTCCTTCGGGCTTTATAGTCTAGGTTATCGTTGGGCACCTGTCTTGGGATCTCCGTCGGGCTGTCAGGCGCGTGCGGTAGTGTCCCGAGGCGCCTTTCCCAATCCGTGATAAGGGAAGCTGTCATATGCTCTGACATTCCTTCTGGCCGCCTCATTCCGGGAAACATGGCAGTACCTCGATTGGGAGGCTGTCACCTCCGAGATTCGAATCTCCTGGTTGACTTCCTCTTTCGGGTGGTTTAGGTGGTTGGTGAGGAGCGTGGCACCTCGATCAGTGGGCCTCTCCCCTTTCTGGTGTAACTGGTGGCCGCATGTGGTCATTGTGGCATGTGGATGTCTCAGTGCAATCCTCGGGTGGCTCGCCGGTGTCTTAGGATGGCGATGCTGTCCCTTGGTTCGCCGGTGCTTACGCCTAAGTTGGTGGCTGAGCTGGACAGGCAGAGCTCGACTCCGACCTAAGCATCCCGAGCTCGCGGGCTCGCCTTGGTGGAGGAGGGCAGAGCGTGGGCCCGGTCCAGAGGGCTCGACCTCAAAGAGGCTCCACGTGGCGGAGGAGGGCTGAGCTCGACTCCGACCATGGGGCTCGATCTCCAAGGGGCTCGCTCCAGAGGGCAGAGTGCGGGCCCGGTCCAGAGGGCTCGACCTCGGAGAGGCTCCACGTGGCGGAGGAGGGCTGAGCTCGACTCTGACCACGGGGCTCGATCTTTGAGGGGCTCGCTCTGGAGGGCAGAGCGCGGGCCTGGTTCAGAGGGCTCGACCTCGGAGAGGCTCCACGTGGTGGAGGAGGGCTGAGCTTGACTTCGACCACGGGGCTCGATCTTCGAGGGGCTCGCTCTGGAGGGCACCGCTCGGCTCCGGCCTAGGCATCCCGGGCTCGCGGGCTCGACCTGGCGGAGGACAGAGCTCGGCTTCGACGGGCGGTCCCGTTATCCCGGGGAGCCCAGCCCGTGAAGGAGTCCGAGCAGGAAAATTGATGCGGCGTCTGTCATGGCGACTTTCTCTAACGCGGCATCTGACAACTACTCCACGTTAGCGGTCTTGCCACATCAGCAGCAAACTCAGATAAGCTATCAAATTAATTTAATGAAAAATAGACAAGTCTCTACTAGCTACCTGCAATATAATCAGCATGTAATCACATAAAGAATCCTGGATCCGATGATTGAGAAACCATCGAAACTAGGACATCCTGACTTCAATCAACTAGATCTAATGAGATTCGGATGGTTACTTACCAATAACACTTTTTCCTCTTCTGTTTCAACAGATCTGGATTCAACTCTCAAGATCTCGTGGTAGGATTGCAAACTTCAGTTCCTTCGGAGCAGATCTTCTTGTTGATGGTTGGATGGCAAGGGAACCTCCTCTTTTGATTGAGAACACTAGGAATCTTGCAAGAGAACTGTGATTAGAATGGTGGAAATGGAGTGGAAATCTGAAAAGAGAGAGGGAAAGAAGGATGGATGGCTTGGTTCTGGATCTAGATTGGATGTTGAAGATGGTGGTGCCTGGCTTCTGGATCTTGGACTCAGGAGATAACTGGGCTTCAGTACTCCACACACACTAATGTAATACTTAACCGGCAGAGTACTCACACACTACAATTACTTAACTCGTAATTGCACTGTCAATGCTTACCCGCAATTGAAAAAAAAATTGACAGAGTTTCATTAATGAATCATAAGATGGATTACAAGAGAGAAAATGGGGTGGTATTTATAGACCCCTTACATAGTTGCATGATAAAAACAAACTCTTTTAAATACAAGATAGATAAGGATAGGATCCCTGAGAGGATAATATTGGACTCCTATCCCATTTTGAAATTAAATGAGATCTCCTTGAATTTAAATTGAGTAGACCCCCCTTGTACTTGGACTTCTCCATGGCTTGGGCGGTGAATTCAAATTAGGCGACAAAATGAGATGTGATGATGCCCCTACTCCTTTCTTAATTGGTGCTAATCCTCTTCTCCTCTTGGTGTGAACTTCATCTTGGCATTAGGATAAGCATTCTTGATAAGGGACTACTCTTTAAATGTTGGATGGACTCCATGGAAGGATTATGACTCTTTTGAATTTGAAAATAGATAGATGATAATTCCTTTGAAATTTGGATGAACCTTCACTTAATCTTGGAATCTTTTTGGATGAACCTCCATTTGAATTTGAAATAATACTTGAGTTGGCTGACCATTTGGAGTGGGCGACAAATCATGATAGGTGGTGCTAAATGGGAGGAAGAATCCTCCATTTTACTTCTCTTAAGTGCGTCCTCCTTGGATTTAAAATGGGCGATGAGAAAAGAATTGTTGGCGCCTTGGATAAACTTGAATCCCAAACATTGTCCTAATATCTCGATGTCCCGATGTCTCGATATCCCGATGTCCCGATGTTCTGATGTTTCGATGTCCCAATGTCTTGATGTATGGTAAAAATTTTGGACAACCTTTTTTTGACATTAATTGATACACCAAGGTGATGTGGCATGATGACATGGCATGGTAACATGCTTCAACAACTGGGCTTGGCCTTGGCTAACAATTGAGCTTCAACCCCATTGACTCATTCATTATAGACTTAACTTCAAGCAAACCTAACTTGACTAATTTGTAAATCCAAGAAAACTAATTTATTTACAGGACTCAAGCTGAAATTAAAATAGAACAACTACTCATTGGTGATCCACAATGAGCTCGGAGGGTTCTGACATCTCTTTCTAGCTCTGGTGTCCTCACCAATTCTCCTAGGATAGGAGGAACTCGATCCTGTCGAGTATGGTTGACTCTGCTCTGGTAATATTCTAGCAAGTCTGGGTTAATTCTTTGCAGAGATCCTCTCGAGTGATCCATAAAGCATCAAATTCCGGTCTACTTTGCAATCGAACCAAGTAATGCTGATAATTCTTACTCCTAGTAGTGATAGTTTTGTCATCCAAAATCCGCTCTATCTTATCTCTCCTTTCTGGTAATTTGGCTAGTGAACACTCAGGGGTAGGGTCACTCTCAAAGATGGAATCAAGCCCAAATGGCTCACTAGGTATCATTATTGGCTCCTTGTACTCAAAGATATGATATATTAAAGGTGGACTAATACCTAATTCAGGTGGTAATTCTAATACATAGGCATTAGACCCAATTTTTTTATGATCTTGTATGGTCCCGCATTACGGGCATGTAGTTTTTTTATGGTTCCTGGTGGGAACCGTTTAGGACGAAGCCTGATCAGGACAAAGTCACCCTCATTAAATTCTTTGAAACGTTTATGTGAGTTAGCCATATGCTCATAAGATTCATTGCTTTCATTAATTTTTTTACTTAACTCTTTATGCAATTCCTTAATATGCTATGCATATGACTATTACCAACACCTAATGGACTCAACTATGCATTGCTATCGAATAGAATTTATTAGGTCTACAACTATAACTTTGGGCTTGATCCCTAGTTGATGGATGTATACATATATATACACACATACATACATACATACATACATACATTATATATATATATCATATATATATATATATATATATACATACATATATATATATATACATACATATATATATATACAACATATATATATATATACATACATATATATATATATACATACATATATATATATATATATATACTACATATATATATATATACATACATATATACAATACATATATATAATACACACATACATATATATATAACACACATACATATATATATATATATATATACTATATACAACATAATATACACACATACATATATATATACACACACATACATATATATATATATATACATACATATACATATACATACATATATTTATCGCTAATCACCTGGTGGCTGAGACTTTGGCAGCATCGGGCATTCTGCTCGCTTTTCCAACCGGTTCCTAGGTGCTCTCTCGATGGACACCTGCAAAAGATTTTCGAATTGGATTTTCGGCGAGGACACTCCGACCTCAAGTCAGTGGGGTGGTCTAGGCAACAGAATGGATAATTCAAAGAAGAGCATATATGGAAAAGGAGTGAATAAGGTGGCCTAGTCTAGCTCGATGCCTTAAACCTTGCTTACCTTGGAGTCCCCTCTTATCCTTATTTATGGTAACCGAATGATGGTTATGGTTATGGTTAATGAAAATATTTTGTCATTAGAAATCAAGCTAGGCTAGTTGCTAAGGCTACATCAGGAGGAAGGGATTGACTTTGATGAAACCTTTGCTCCTGTTACTAGACTTGAAACAATTAGACTATTGTAGCTTTTGCATGTTTCATGAACTTCAAATTATTCAAATGGTGTTAAGAGTGCTTTATTAATGGTTTTATTAATAAAAAGTTTTTGTTGAACAACCACCAGGATTTGAAAGTCATGCATATCCTGATCATGTTTTCAAACTGCACAAAGCACTTTATGGATTAAAGCTAGCACCTAGAGCATGGTATGAAAGGTTAAGCAAATTTCTTATTGAAAATGATTTTCTAGAGAAAATGTTGACAAAACACTATTTTTGAAAAGGAAAGACAATGATTTATTGGTAGTACAAATATATATGATACATCATTTTCGGTGCTACTAATGAATTCTCTGTCAAGATTGCTAAGCTTATTATGGTGTATTCGGATGAGCAGGATGGAGAACTCAACTTCTTATATATATATGTATGTATGTATGTATGTATGCATGTAGGTTTGTAGTATGTATGTATGTATATATATATGTATGTATGTATGTATGTGTGTATATATATATATATATGTATAGATATATATGCGTGTATTTATGTATATATATATATAATATATATATATATATATACATACACACATATATATACATACATAAATATACACATATATGTTATCGCTAAATCACCTGGTGGCTGAGACTTTGGCAGCATCGGGCATTCTGCTCGCTTTTCCAACCGGGTTCCTAGGTGCTCTTCTCGGATGGACACCTGCAAAAGATTTTCGAATCGGATTTTCGGCGAGGAACACTCCGACGCTCAAGTCAGTGGGGTGGTCTAGGCAACAGAATGGAAATTCAAAGAAGAGCATATATGGAAAAGGAGTGAATAAGGTGGCTAGTCTAGGCTCGATGGCCTTAAACCTTGCTTACCTTGGAGGTCCCCTCTTATCCTTATTTATGGTAACCGAATGATGGTTATGGTTATGGTTAAATGAAAATGATTTTGTCATTAGAAATCAAGCTAGGCTAGTTGCTAAAGGCTACAATCAGGAGGAAGGGATTGACTTTGATGAACCTTTGCTCCTGTTACTAGACTTGAAACAATTAGACTATTGTTAGCTTTTGCATGTTTCATGAACTTCAAATTATTTCAAATGGATGTTTAGAGTGCTTTATTAAATGGTTTTATTAATAAAAAGTTTTGTTGAACACCACCAGGATTTGAAAGTCATGCACATCCTGATCATGTTTTCAAACTGCACAAAGCACTTTATGGATTAAAGCTAGCACCTAGAGCATGGTATGAAAGGTTAAGCAAATTTCTTATTGAAAATGAATTTTCTAGAGAAAATGTTGACAAAACACTATTTTTGAAAAGGAAAGACAATGATTTATTGGTAGTACAAATATATATGATGACATCATTTTCGGTGCTACTAATGAAATTCTCTGTCAAGAGTTTGCTAAGCTTATGTATGGTGAGTTCGAGATGAGCAGGATGGGAGAACTCAACTTCTTTCTTGGACTCCAGATCAAGTAAACTTCAGATGATATCTTTATCAACCAAGCTAAGTACACAAGAGAAATTATCAAAAAGTTTGGGATGAAGACTACTAAGTTAATAGGTACTCCTATGAGCCCCTCATGTAAACTAGATAAAGATGAAAATGGTAAATCTGTGGATCAGAAATTATATAGAGGCATGATAGGCTCTTTACTGTATCTTACTGCTAGTAGACCAGATATTATGTTCAGTATTTGCATGTGTGCTATATATCAGTCTGAACCTAAGGAATCACATCTTATGGCTATTAAGCACATTATTAGATATCTGTCTGGTACTATTAGTATTGGTTTGTGGTATGCTAGAAATTCTTCTGCTGAATTGATTGGATATTCTGATGCAGACTTTGCTGGTTGTAGATTAGATAGAAAGAGTACTAGTGGAATTTGCCAATTTCTTGGGGTTAACTTAATATCATGGTTTAGTAAGAAACAAACTTCAGTTGCAGTATCCACAGTTGAGGCTGAGTATATTGCAGCAGGAAGTTGTTGTGCTCAAATCTTATGGATTAAGCAACAACTTGAAGACTTTGGAATCAAGTTGGCTAGAACTCCTATTAAATGTGATAATACCAGTGCTATTTGCTTGACGAAAAATCCTGTTCAACACTTTAGGAGCAAGCACATTGAAAATAAATATCACTTTATTAGAGATCATGTTGAAAACAATGATATTTTGCTTGAATTTATATGTACTGAATTTCAATTAGCTGATATTTTAACTAACCTCTCTTGGAAGATCGATTCTGTATGATTAGAAGAGATCTCGGGATCATCAATCCCTTTGTTAAATCTTTTCTCCAAATATGACTCAAATTAGATCTATTCAACCTTATTTTTGATGAATCATGATTAATCATTGATGATTTGACTCCAAATACATGTTACTTCAATTGATTTTGATCATTCAGTGAAATTCCAATTTTTTCAGTTTTAAGTCGATGTGTCGACACATCATGAGTCGACACATCATGTGTCGACACATGCGTGAGTCGACACATGCCCAACGGGAAACTAAGATTTTAAGGGTTTCCGAACCGTTTTCCCCCCAAAACTCATTCTCCTCCGAGCCGACACCTTGATTCCAGGTATCCATCTTGTTCATCCTCTCATTTCTTTGCTTTTACTCGCCGTTTTCTCGGATTTGGAGGTTCGGTGGTCATTTTTGTTGGATTTCCTTCTAGGTTTTAGCTCCTAAACCTTAGAAACTCTCTATTTCCACCAAAAATCTTGCCCAAACCTTGATTGTTGATAATGGATCCTCGCAAACAAGTCATTTGCCGACCGCGTCAGTCACATCATGAAGAAGAGCGGAGAATGAAGGCAGACACGAGTCTAGGGCTCCGAATCTGCCAGCACGACAGTTGTTTGCACCTTCTAGTCGGATGAGCTTCAAGATAGTGGTTGGAGGATGCCGAGTGGACTTCTCTTTCTTGGATCAGTAGCATTTTTGGATAGGAGAGTGGATCTGACATGCTAGTTTGACATCTTTTTGTTCGCTCAGCGATAGATACTATCCCGGGCTGATGAGAGAGTTCTACGGATCACTTGCCCGTGGATCAGATGGCTGGATTGCTCAGGTCAGAGGACGGGATATTCCCATTTCAGCAGAGATTCTGAGTAGGGTATGGGATATACCCATGACTGGATCAGTTATGGACAGTCCGTTGGACAGAGTTAGTGGGCTATGGTGTATTTTTGAGTCTGATATCTTACCAGAGGGAGCCACTGGTCCTGCTTCGAGACTGCCTATAGAGATGAGACTGCTACATCATATAGTTGCCCGGAGATTCTTCTATCGAAGATCGATCGATTTGACTACATTGCCGAGCAAGAGCTGCTCGTGATGGTCTTCCTGATTCAGCGGATGCCGATTTGTCTTCCTGTTCTGATGATCCGTCAGATTACTGAGCCGGCGTCTAGTCAGTGGCTCTGCTTGCCGTAGGCATGGGTTTGACAGTACTATTCAAAGAGTATGGAGTCAGCTTTCAGGATGAGCCTTATCGTACTTTGATCCATATCGATGTCTATGACATCAGGTCATTGCATCGTATGGGTTATCACGTAGTTCGAGGTAGTGGACACGGAGGACATCAGGGCAGGCCGAGGATATAGCTGACATTGATGAGGACACAGCAGAGGAGGAGCGGATTCTTTCCGGTGAGACTGGACCGAGCGAGACACAGCCTGAGACGGCAGCACAGCCAGCTCAGTCAGCTCAGTCAGATCCTTCTACATCTGCCCAACCACATCCAGAGCAGACGGAGACTCCTGGTATTTCAGATACTCTAGAGGACAAAGTCAAACGCATAAAGATCGATATTTTTATCATGGACAGCGTCTAGACATCTTTATTATTGAGACGAGAGAGAGCCACATTGGTCTTAGTGATGGTATTTTGGCTATTCTCTCAGCACTGTCCAGAGCTTCTACGAGTGCTCCTACTGCAGACACAGTTCCTGCTTCTGTTGATGTACCTACTCCAGCACCAGCTGATGACATGGTGATATTGATACTGGTGCAAGACTATTATTAGAGATGGAGTTGGAGGTACTATTATGGAGATGAGGTGACTGACTCCGACCGGTTTGATATTGATGATCTTATGTCAGAGCCAGTTATGGAGGTGACGGATGATGTGGCTGCGAGACTTGTTGACCCATCCTTCTCACCTGCTCCGATACCTGATCCATCATCTCCTTCCAGATCGCTTGATCACACTTCAGTTCCAGTTCCGATTCCTATTCTTAGTCCTGTTAGTGAAATACCTGTTACTGATTTACCTACTGTTGATTCTCCTGACATTCATACACCTATCATTCAGACACCCACACTTGATACATCTATTGTAGATACACCGATACTTTCTATAGCTGATACTATTGTTCTTGATATGCCTGTATCATCAGCTGTTACACCTACTTTTGATAGTCCTACCCTTCATATATCATCAGTCATTCGAGAGCTTGGATTTTATACACCCGCTTTCAGCATCTCGATTCAGGCCCCACTTTTGATCGTACTCCTGCTCCAGCTGTTGCTGAGATGATTCGCCTGATTAGTTCAATTCCTACGAGGACGTAGCTTCTACTTATACTGATTCAACCAGAGGTCGGACCTATATTTGTCACAGAGGACGTGGACGCCGTATCCTTCCTCAGCTGACCAGGACCAACTTCGAGATCTTCGACCACGATGGCCACAAGCTCGATCATTTACTGATACCTGACTGATCGAGATCGGTTCATCTTCTGATGACTCGATGGATGAGGATTAGGACATTGATGTATTTCTAGATAGTTTTATATTTCTAGATAGTTTACTTTCATGCTTACATGTACTTTTATCTTTGTTGTGTACTTGATGTACAAGTTCTTGACATATATGAAAAATCTTGTTTTTCTCATTTCTATATCTTTGATGAACATAAATGATGTCTTGAATTGCTTTTATACATTCAATGACTATACTTTGTCTTGTTTATTCATTTCCTTTACTTCCTACTTTTTAATGATAACAAAAAGGGGAGTAATTCTGATGTTATGTAAGTATAAATGTGTTTACTTCTCCAAACTAAAGGGGGAGTAACTTTTACTTTTTGAAAACCTGAATTTATGAAAGGGAGAGCTTCACCTTTTGTCAAAGTAAATTTGATTCTCAAACCCCTCTTTCAATATTTTTGAAAGATTCTCATAAATTTTGTTATGAATTATTAATTCAGGGGAGCTTTGTTAATTGCTGAAATTTTCATTGTAAGAGTATCATGATACATGTTATTATTGCATTTAAATGAATATCAAAGTTATGACTAAGTTCTGATACTCTCTATCTTTGAAACAAGCTCAAATTCTATCACTTGTTTTTGAATGATTATATTGTTAAGTAATGATTGATACTTAATGCTTTCAATATTATGCATCTTGATCAATTCTCTTAAAGCTTTACTTTTAAAGCAATTTATACTTAAGGATTTTATCATCATCAAAAAGGGGAGATTGTTGACTCCACTAATTGATTTTGATGATAAGCAAAATAATTAAGTATAATTTGAGAACTAATGATTTGCTTTAAGTGTATTTTCATTGAAAGGATGCTCACAAAACTTGAAGAAGCCCAATTATGTTGTAGAACCAAGTTTGAATGGAATGAATGCATAAAACAAGACTTGGACACTCAACAGTTGGTTGAATGGATGACTAAGACAAATGGAAACATGTTCCAGCACAAGTTCCAGCAATTTTTGCACCTTTTTTGATGATATGTCGACTCAAGGTGTCGACACATGACATGATGTGTCGACACATGAAGATGGTGTGTCGACTCAGGCCGTACACAGTGAAATTTCAAATAGCACAGATGATATGTCGATACATGGACCTTATGTGTCGACTCAAGGTGTCAACACATGGATCAACATATCGCCTGAGAACTTCAAGCCACATAACTTGCAGAAATTGAAGGAACAGTTGATGTGTCGACACACGGACCTAATGTGTCACTCAATGTGTCGATTCAACTGAGAATGTGTCGACTCAGCTGATTTTTTCAGAGAATCTGAATGGAACATCATGAACTTGTGTCAACTCAAGAAGAACATGTGTCGACCTGATGTGTCGACACATGAAGAGGAAGTGTCAACACATGGAGTTCTGACAATAGTAAGGCTAGTTTTTTTAAGCGCAGAACTCTCCCAAATGCCCTCCAACGGCTAATTTTTCAAGTATAACAGCTAGATTTCGATTTTGGGGGCTTGGAAAGGTATATAAAGGCTCCAAATCAAATCAAGACATAACTATTGAACAACTATTCAACTATTCACAAGAGTATTGAATATCTTTAAAGAGTTTAAAGAGAAAAGAAGAGAGAAGAGCCTTAACTCTATTCATTCAAAGCTCAACCACTCTCAAGCAAAGGAAGCCTTCCAAGCATTCAAAGCTATCAAGTGCATTGAAGATCATTCAATCTTGGACATTCAAAAGGCTTCAACAAGAGCAAAGCAACACTACATCGAGCTACATCGACTTATTTGCTTTTTATTGAAAGCTTACATTGGTTCTTTATTTCTCCATCTTTTATCTTTTAAAGGTTATTGGTTAGCCTATTGGAAATCAAGTGAGGTTATTAGTAAGCCTTGAAAACTAATTAGGTTTGTGGTTAGCCCGTAAAACCACTAAGGTTCTTGGTTAGCCCGAAAAACCAAGGGAGGTTTTTGGTTAGCCTTGTAAAAACCAATTAGGTTCTTGGTTAGCCCGTAAAATCAAGTGAGGTTATGATTGTGAGCCTTATGAAACAAGTCGGGTTTTGATTAGTGAGCCCGAAAATTAATCGGCTGTAATCATTGGATTGTAGTGAATTTCCAAGGAAATCTTGGGGAGTGAATGTAGGTGCATTGTTGGCACCGAACCACTATAGATTGTTGTGTTTGTGATTGCTTGTTCTCTCCCTCCTTGCTCTTTATATTTCGCTTATTGCTTTTAATTTTCGCTGCACTTTTACATTAGAGCATTGTACTTAAATCAGTACCTTGTTGAATTGAATTGCACATCTTGTCTTGCAAAGTTTGCTACTTGTTTTATCAAGCTTAGCTTTAAATTTTTGAAATCCAATTCACCCCCCCTCATGGGTTGCTCTCTGGGCAGCAGGCCTTTATGGGCCTTGATCAGCCTTGGACCTTGATCGACCTTGCGCCTCTTGGACGTTGATCGGCCTCGTACCTCTTGGACGTTGATCGGCCTCGTACCTCTTGGACGTTGATCAGCCTCGTGCCTCTTGGATGTTGATCAGCTTTGGGCCTTGATGAGGTAGGCTTCACTAGGCCTTTTCTTGGTTTTTAGTGGGCCTTTATGAGCCTTATTGGATGGACCAGCCTTGGGCCTTAATCGGCCTTTCACCTCTTGGACATTGATCGGCCTTGCACATAGATCGGCCTTGCACCTCTTAGGCGTTGATCGGTCTTGCGCATATATCGGTCTTGCACCTCTTGGAGTTGATCGGCCTTGTACCTCTTACGTTGATCGTCTTGCACCTCTTGGATGTTGATCAGCCTCGTGCCTCTTGGGCGTTGATCGGCCTCGCACCTCTTAGATGTTGATTGGCTTTGCGCCTCTTGGGCATTAATTGGCCTTGGACCTTCTGGGCGTCGATCGGCCTCATGTCTCTTGGGCATTGATCGGCCTCAAGCCTTCTAGGCATTGATCGGCTCCAGAACCATCTGTTTCGATTCCATCTTCAAAGAGAGAGAGAATGTTGGCGATGGGGGATCGAGGCTATGAAGAGTGACACTTTCACTTCCATGGTAAAATCACTAGAGAGACGGGGCTTTGAACTCGCAAGAAACTTTGTCATCTCTAGCAGAGTTTGCTGAGCACAGGACGGAGAGCACCAAAGAAAAAATAAAGCTGAGATACGGGATCAAGCGACCCACTGATGGGTAATCCGAACCCACCATCCAAAGCTACATCTATAATAAATTTAAACAAAGAATCTCCTTTATCTCGGCATCTTCCTCACTATGATATCCTTTGAAGGATCTTGATTAGACCCAAGAATGTTAGCTGATGCCTTTTCCGGCGCTCTTATTCGAACCCAAGATAGGCCTTCAACATTGTTTGGTGGATCACCGCTTTTTGAGGACCATGTTGCCAAGATGGTCTTCTTTGCCTCAGGAGATGCCAAGTTGATGCTTGACAACATGTTTCTTTTGACGAAATCATGCCTCAATGGGCTGTGCCATGGTAGGCACAAGGATTAGGAGACTTGATGACTGTCAAGATTGCATGTAGCGCTCGAAGATTCATCGAGCTGGCTTTTGGGATTTCTATTGGACTCCTCACCTTTCAGTAGCAGAGGTTTCCTCTTTCTTGAAGCAAAAACTGATCAATGCAAGCTAGAAAGGAGATCGATGCCATCGGAATGGTGAGAAGAGGATCGCCGTGGCCGCGATATTGGGAGAAAAAGAGTTCTTGGGCAGTTGTGCAGCGAAAAACACGTTCGACAGCAGAGCCGCTTGTGGGAAGACGAGTCCGAACCTAGTATCTATCAACTTTTGCAACGCATCCCTATGGGGCGGCGTCTGAAGCAACATCCATAGAGAACTGTATGGCAGAGTCCCATCACCCTTCTTGAGATCATTTCTTTGGGAAGTAGGGCATTCTCGCTCGACGTCTTGGGCTTTCCCTTTCATCATCTTATCATTTCTTAAGGACTCTCCTTTCCAAGAGGGGAATAACAGGCCCTTACTTGGCATGCCAACCTGTTGTCGCTAAATCACCTGGTGGTTGAGACTTCGGTAGTGTTGGGCATTCCGCTCGCTCTTCCAACCGAGTTCCTGGGTGCTCTTCTCGGATGGATACCTGCAAAAGGTCCCCAGACCGAATTTCTAGCAGGGGACACTCCGACACTCAAGTCAGTGGGGTGGTCTGTAAAATAGAGTGGAGAATTCAAAGAAGAGCATAGATAGAAAAGGAGTGAATAAGGTGGCCTAGTCTGAGCTCGATGGCCTTAGACCTTGCTTACCTTGGAGGTCCCCTCTTATCCTTATTTATAGGTATAGCTGTGGTGGTTATGATAATCGAATGGTGGTTATAGTAATCAAATATGTTATGGTAACCAAATGGTGGTTATGGTAACCGAATATGGTTATAGTTATTTGAATAGACCTCTTTGTTATGAGTCGGGTGACTGGACCACAACAATATATATATAATATATACACTATATATATACATATATATATATATACATATATATATATATACATATATATATATATATATATACATATATATATATATACATATATACACATATATATATACATACATATATATATATAATATATACATTATATACATATATATATATACATATATATACATATATACATATACATATATATACATATATATACATATACATATATACATATATACATATATACATATATATACATAGATATATATATATACGCATATATATATATATATATATATATATATATATATATATTATATATCTATATAATATCATACACATACTACATACATATATATATATATATATATATATATATATATATATATATATATATATATATATATATATACACATACATACATATATATATATATACACATACATACATACACACATACATCATATATCATACATACATATATACATACATACATACATATATACGTACATATATATATATATATATATATATATATATATATATATATATATATATATATATATATATATATATATATATATATAAATACATACATATATACGTACATATATATATATAAAATACATACATATACGTACATATATATATATATATATATATATATATATATACTATATATATATATATATATATATATATATATCTATATATATATAATACATACATATATACATATATATATACACATACATATACATATATGCATGTAAATAAGATATTAGCTATATTGATATCTAATACGTCCGAATCTGGTCAGTTCCGCATGGCGTCGAAGTTCCAATCCATACTAGACATAGGTCAGCCAGCCTGGACAACATATTACCTCCTACACTTCGTAATCTATATATCAAACTGCGTGCTCAGTTATCAACTGTGGGACATCAGTCGTTGCCAGATCATCCCTGCCAGCTCCAGTCACGTGTGCTCTAGGAGCAGCCGCCATTAATACTTGTCACTTAAGAGATGCTTTATCATAGAGACGTGCGATGCCAATCACTTCTCCCTCTCCACCTACCATGATATGGCCTTGTCACGGCATGCTTGCAACAACTAGGACGTGCCAGATGCTACTCTCATGCATTGTACACCATACATTTTTCTACAATAGGTATCAGGTACATGCTTATAAATTAATTTTCTGGGACCCTTTAGGTAAAAGAGAGGTTATGATAGCGAGCCAACAGAGAAAAACAAGAAGGCAAGGTAAAATGAAATCGAGAACCCATAGCTAACTATCCAGAGCACACCCTTAGCTCCTTGATTCCATGAGCCTCCACCTGAATGACCATCAAGATATTTACAGGCCTTCCTATACACTTTCCATCTTTTATAAAGTATATAGGCCTCCATAACTCCACTCACGAGTATACCATCTCTCGAAAGCGGACCTCAAATGTATTAAGCACCCCTTCTCCCATAGATCTCGTTTCATCTCCCTTCTTTATTCCTTCTCTAGCTCCTCTCTTCCTCTCTGAATTTCTACTCCATTTCGAATTCCAAAGAGGATTCCAAATCTCCTTGTTTATCTTTCAACGAGACTGACTTAGGCATCAAAAGGTCTAATACCAGGAAACCCTCTCGGGTGTGGGCCTTCTAACACTCTTTATCTTGTTGGACTGACTCCCAGTGATAGGACACTACGAGACCCAGTCTCGCATCAGTAGCCACCTCAGCTCTAGCCATCCATGAGTTGAGCTCGAGTCAGCACCACCTTTGGCTGCAGCAACAGATTGGCGCTAGAGAGACCTCTACCATCTCCACCCTTGCCTTCTCAGTGATAGCCATTCACTAGTCAGGCTGAGCTCGTGGACTGTTGTATTGCACTCCCCCTCCACCATCCAAGTAAACTTTCGTGATTGCTTTGCCTTAACAAGAAGGCGATCCATGTATTGCAGCAGTCCCTAGGTCTCTAAGAAGCCCTGCATATAGAAGTTATGTTAGGTAAAGTCTTCATCCCTAGAGGGGAACTGACTATAAAAGGAGCCCTCTAGAGGACTTATCGATGTGGCGACTTGAACGAACCACTGCAAGCCCTCACTCATGGCCTCTCCTATGCTTCTTCCTTGACTTTTGGAGGAATGGCATCCTCTAAAAGCCTGAGACTCCTCTCCATCCCTGGCAAGTGAATCTTGCTAAGAATTGGGGTGCTCTCTTGGGTGGCAGAGGACCCTACCTCTCCACCCTTACTTGCATCTGCTAGAAAGGCTACCATCCATTTCACCTTGGCAACTGTCACCTTGGCTTCGCAGCTTCCTTAATCACCCACATTAGAGACTTCGCCATTGGTGCTTAAGCCTTGTTGGCCCTCGCTTGGGCCTTTGCAGCATTGCTGACCCCTCCTCTCTCTCCTCTGGGGCCTCGTCGGTGCTGATTGGGGTAGTGCCTCCTAAGTTCAGGGGCACCCCGGTCTCTACCTCTGCCTCTATAACCGGCACCTCGTTGGAGCTTGGAACAAGGTCTGAAGGGAGAGAATGCCCTTTACTCTTCTTTGCCTTCCCTGCTACCTCCATAGGAGATGAGGAATGCACCCACTTCCCCTTCGGGTCAGCTGGAGGAGATGGAAGCGACTCTATGACAGTCGCCATCTATGGTCTATCCTGAATCACCAAGCCTGCACCAGAATGAAGTCACTTCTCTTATTCAAAGAGTAGAAGACTATTCATCGAATAGTTGGGGGGACCTACCTTGGGACAAGGAAACTCCCATTGTGTAGAGAGACTCTGACCAATCTTTTGAGAGAAGGACATCATATGGTAGGACCTGGATCGACAACAGTTTATCCACTATAATGTACTCTGCCCCTGCAACATTGGAAGCTCCAGCAACCATGCAGTCTCAGGCTCACCCCATCACTTGGGCAGGGCCATGACGTCTGGGAAACCATGAAAAAGAACAACGATTTCCAGCCACAAAACTTCTGTAAACTAGGAGGAAAGCTAAACCCCTTGCAGGGGAATGCATCCACCACCCTATACTCCTAGGGTGGGCCTTCACTTGGACGAAGGCATGGAAAACCTGTACCCTAGGCTCCATGTCATGGTGGACTACCAGGCTAAAAAAGATGACCATGGCCCTTTAGGCATTGGGGACCAACTATGCCAGGTACAATTGATACACCGTAGTAGGTCCACCATGGTGGGAAGCATGGGTACCTTGAGTCCTACTTCCAATGATGCCTCATGGAATATGGTCTTTGTTGCTGTTCCCCCAATGATGCACTTCTCTTCCTTCAGAACTCCAATCGGATGTTCACCAAAAACCCATACTTTTTCCCAATCAAGCGGACCCCCTCTTCCATCAGGCAGGAAGCCACGGTCTCAAGTGTCATATATGTATCCTCAACTACAATGGTCATCGTGCTCAAGAATACAAAAACATAGAGAAAAAAGGGGAGGAGGATGAATGGAGAAACCCACCATTGAGTATCGTGGCCCTCTTCGCTTGTTGAAGACTTCTGCTCATCGATCGATAGGATGCTGCAATGGTGGCAAGTGCTCAACTGATTCCCCCCTTTTATAATCATTGAAAGGGCCCATCCCTCTCTCGATGAGGGGGCACCAGTTTCTATTTCATCATTCGATGCATCCCACATCAACTCACCATTAAGGCACCATTTTGGAGTCCCGCCGAAATGTCTTAGGAGTTTAAATCACTATAGTAATTTTAAAACCTGCTGCCACTTCAGATGATGTCACTACCCGGATGTCACACCTATTCTTCTCTAGCATGTGCCTGTCTCGACACAAATCTTAGTGCACGTAGCCTCATCGTGAGTTGCCTTGCTTAGCACAACCTCGCCACGAGCTGCCTCATCTAATGTAGCCTTGCTAGCCTCGTCGACCTCATCCCGCATGATGAGCTCCTGTGCCCCACCGAACCAGCTGGATCTCTACTTTCTACGTCAAAGAATCGAGGAAAATAGGCCACTTGGGCTTGAAAGTGGAGGGTATCTGATATGTCCTGATTTGGTCAGTCTTGTGTGGCACCGAAGCTCCAATTTGCACTGAACACATGTCAACCAGCTTGGGCAATCAGGCTACCTCATAATATCTCATCATCTAGATATCAAATCACGTGCTCACCTACCCACTGCAGGATGTCGACCGTTACTAGATTCATCTCCACCAGCTCTAGTCATGCATGCTTCATGAGTGGCTACCATTAATGCTTGTCGCTTGAGGATGCCCTACCACAGGAACGTGCCATGCTAGTCACTGCTCCCTGCTCCACCTACCATAGGTATGCCTACAATAATCGGGACATGCCAGATACTGCTCCCCTGCATCCCATACCATACCTTTTCCTGTAATAGCCATTAGTACATGCCTATAATTGGTTCCCGAGACTCTCCAGGTAAGAAATAGGCGATGATAAGTGAGTCAATAGAGAAGAAAAGGAGGTGAGGTAAAATGGAACCAAGAATCCATAGTTAACTATCCGGAGAGCACACCCTCAGCTCCTTGATTCCGTGAGTGACCATTAAGATATTTGCAGACCTTTCTACATACTTTTCATCTTCCACAAAATGTCCAGGCCTCCGTAACTCCACTCACAAGTGTACCATCTCTGTGAAAGTGGATCTCATATGCACTGAATGCCCTTTCTTCCATATATCTCATTCTATCTCCTTCTTTCATTTCTTCTCTAGCTCCTCTCTCCCTCTTTGAATTCCTACTTCATCCGAATTCCAAAAGGGATTCTAAACCTTCTCTATTTGCTTCTTTAGGAGACTTAGGCATTTGAGGGTCTACCACCAGGAAACCTTCTCGGGTGTGGGCTTTCTGACTCTCTTTGTTTTGTAGGATCGACTTCCAATGATTGGCCACTGTGAGACCTAGCTTCGCATCAGCAGCTACCTCAACTTTAGCCATCTACGAATTGAGCCCGAGTTAGCACCACCTTTCGGTATGGCAACAATATCTATTCTAAATACAGGTGCAAACCATATATTGGTCATATCTATATTTATTTTATTCAAATAACAAAATAAGTTAGATATTTTTTTAAGACAAAAGCCATATTTTGAATAATATTTAGAAAAAAATTCACAATATAATTACAAGGGATGGGAATGGATTCTAATAACCAAATTAATTGCACACAAGTACAAATAAATAGACAAGAGTTTAAGCCATAATTTAGAGACTAACCTAAGGGTCTGGATCAGCCAATTAATGATCTGATTGGTAGGTTAATCAATCAAAATAATTTTTATTAAAATATGTTAATAATAATAATTTTTTAAAAATAAAATTATAATATAATTTTTAAACATCAATACCACCTTTGAATCATATGGATTTACATTTCATATTACTCTTTAATTATAGCATAAATAGAAAGTAATCATAATTACTTAATCCTTTTAAAAACTTGTAATATATAAATATAATACAGAGTATATAAAAGTTTTAATATGTTTAGTTATTTCCAATGGTAAGATCCTAAAAATATCATAAAATCTCTTTTATCCAAGAAATTTCATTATATTTCTGAGTGTGTGCTAGACTTAAAATTCGTTCATATACTTCGTAAGCCTATGGGCGTCATCTATCTCCATTATTCAATTTAATTTTATTATATTTTATTTTGAGTCTGCTATCTATGTATTTTGTATTTTTTATCAAGAAATTCTGATACTTTCAAGGTGCTAGCTGGTCAGATAGAAAGAAGACAAGATCCTGGCCTTCTACTCATCCAACCGTCATGGATCTAGGGATAATCCTATCAGTTAGTTGTGAGACAAGATTCTAACCAGCTGGGTTATCGCCTTGACGGTCCAATCTACATTTTTTAGAAGGATAAACTGTTGCTGTTGCCAGACCATATAAACCTTACGGGTTATCCACGCCACCTATTTGCACGTTATAGACCTTGGATGGCTATGCCACCCAACTTCTTAAACGCTATCATGGATAAAAATAATAAAAAAAATTTAGACCCATCAGATCGGACAAGAACTCTCACATGTCGCATAAGCTGGACAAGACCTCTCGCATGTCAATCCACTATAATACTATGCAAGCAAGGAAAAGACATGGCTTGCATCATAACCATCATACAAATTGCTAGAAAATGCTTGATTCAAGAACAAAATTTTTGAAAAAAATCCTGATCTCTTACTCATCCAACTACATAAATTTCAGACTCATAGAGTCACGCCTCGAATTATGACCTATTGGTATGAGACAAGATTTTAATCAGCTGAACTACTACCTAACGGTAAAGAACAATTATTCTAGCCATTGAGTTACTTTTGTTTCAACTACGTCAACAACGAGTCCATCACCTAGGTGTGTAAAAATCAATTTTGATAATAGCATACAAGATGACATGGGTGATATGGATTTTGCCATCCACGATTTAAATCTAGATTATTGATTATAAAAAATTTATCTTTCTGAGTCATCTAAAGCTTCATACTACTTAAACAAATATCATTTATATAAAAAAAAATTATGAATTAAATTTTTTTAAAAATAATTTTATTATTATTATTAACTAGATTTAGAATAAAATAAAATAATTACATGCCTATCCGGCCTTTCATGATATCTTAAAATTTTAAATCTTTATATCATGATGATTGTTCAGTATATTTTTTGAAGGAGCATGATAGGTTAAATTATTTTCTTTGTTACTGATCATATCAAGAATTAGAATTGGTATCATGGAGATTTATCTTAAATTTTATAAAATATTTTATTTTCTGATCATTTAGGTTTCGTTCATACCAGATGAGCATCCACTTGTATTAAAAAAAATGGTGAAAGATACTATTCAAATCAAATCAAGAAAACAAGAAAAAAATATTTAATAATTATCTTTCGCATGTGACCTCCACAGGCACAGCAAAAGTGCAAGTACAAGTTTCTCGCATGCTCGATTGTTTCAAAATTGGAGAACTCTCATTTATTTTATCTTATCAATGACTTTAGGTAATGTATTGAGTGCACACGGATCTAGGTTCTATGAATTTTTGATATTTCAATCATCTCCAAAGATGATGAGTACCAACATAAATCGAAACATCATCTTAAATTGATCAAGATAGAAATTAAAAAAAAATATTCTAAAAAAACTGTCATATGTCATGCATCAATTTTTTTGAATAAGAAAGCTATTATTCATCAGACTAATAGAATACAACAACATAATTGTACGAGGAGAAAAAGTAGGAGTCATGGTGCCCATGATAAAGCCAAACTAAGGTAGCCCCTTTACTGATCTCTCGAAGCAAATCGTTATGCTCGGGTAAAGATAGAAATTGATGCAGGTAAGCCCCTTTTGTCTGGTATTTTGATTAAGAAAAAAGGACCCATTTGACAACAATTTGTTTACAAGAACTTCTGGCCGTGTGTTTCCGGTGTAGGAAAAATGGGCACCTGGAAGAAGCTTGTTCGTTCCCTCATGAATCTTCTTCTGCGGGTATAAAGGCTTTCCGATCTAGCCCGAGAACTTGGCGACTGCTAGGGTTGAGACGGCTTCAGAGGGACCTAATCTGATGGTGGAGGAGGGAAGGACCGATCTAGGGGGTGGCCATCCTAAGCTTGGGTCGTGGCTGGTCACATCCCAAATTAGGCAACCTCGGACAACCAAAGCCCCCTTAAAAGGCCGATGGGCGTAGGAGAAGAATAACAGGTCATGCCCTGATTCTCTGATCCCTACTCTTCCTCTCTCTAGTCAGTTCTTCAAGAATACTTCTTCTCTATCGAACTCTCCTTCGAACTCCGATGGGTGGCAGAAGCCTTCAAAGGTTGCTCGCCGCCGGTCACCCGGAGTTGGCATACATGAGTATGGGGATGACACCACTAGAGCCGGATCAGGCTTTGCTGCCCTTGGTCCATTGGGAGATCACATGGATTTGGGCTTCAACGATGATGTTGGCCCACGTGATGCACTTATGGCTGACCCGTCAGCAACGTCATTGAAGCAAGCTCGTAGCCCCCCCAAGTCACCTACCTTTAACTACCCGAGCTTGGCCCTCACCAAGGTTTCTTCTGCTCCAACTACATCGATCTCCAACTAGGTCAATTCCCCTATTCCTTGTATGGCTGGGGGAGGGTGGACGGGGTTTTAAAAATCTCTGCTCTTTCTCGACACCTTCTGCTGCTTCTGGTGCCTCTATCTCCACTCTGCAACCTTGCTCGAAGCTGGATTTTGGATCTCCCAAGATGTTGAGTAATGACCAGAGGTTGGGGAAGTCTGATGATGTTGCTGCTGAAGCTATGCCGCTGACGGGTGGAGGGTTAGTGGCCTCGGGACTAGGAGGGATAACAGCTTCAATCCCCTTTGGGCTCCCTCAGCTGCTGACTAGCAAAGGAGTTTGGGAGTCCTCTTGCCACCAGGCACTGGATGTCGATGGAGGGGGGGAAGGTCTAGAGCTTACAAGAGGCCTCTCCTATGGCTTCGATTGGGTTTGGGGATACTGGGGAGCAGTTAGGACCTACAGTCAAGAGATCTCAAGATCACAGCATTGTGGCCAAGTCACTACTGGCCAGGTTAGTCTATGCCACTGCTAAAAGAGAAAAACAATGGTCATGAAGTGATTACAGATCAATTGAAAGAAGCTTTGTTTGCTGGAGTATTAGGGCCTTTAATGACTTCAGAAGAGGGATGCCTGAAGGATGCCAGTGTGAAGAAGGGTAAGAAAAAATTGATCTAGTGTTGTCTTATGAAGACTCTAATTTGGAATGTTCGGGAGGCTGAAAAACCTTCCATTTTTTTCTAAATTTTGAAGGTTGAGATATCTTTATCACCCATCATTGTGTATATTTCTTGAAAAAGATTGCTCATTTCTCATTAGATCATGTTTGTCGTCACTTTCCAGCGAATTGGGAGTTCTATGCCATTGATCGCAAGGATTGTCAGATAGAATTATTATGGTGTAGGACCTCCAGGCTACCAGGATTGATGTTTTTCATCGATTTCCTAGAATGTTTTATTATGGTGACTGAAACTAATAGGCATACTTGGTTGCTGTCAAGGGTTTTTCCAGCACTAACTATAGGGAAAGGACGAACCTTTGGGAGGAGATCATGGTTTTGGTGGATAGGGAATCCCTATAGTGGTAGCTAGGGAATTTAATTACGTGCTCCACCTGGATGATAAGAGAGGTGGAAAGCCATTTGTGGAGGATACTGATCTAGAGAATGTTAGGAATTATGAATCACAATGGACGGTGGATCTGGATTTTGTTGGTCCTCGCTTTATCTGGTGCAATAACTGCTTAGGAAGGGCTAGGGTGTGGGAGAGAATTAATAAATTTTTACAACTCCCATGTGGATTCAATGGCACCCTGCTCATGTCGTTAGGCATCTATCTTGAATTGGGTCTGATCATTGTCCGGTGCTTCTTACAGGTGGTTCTACTATCTTCTATCACTCTTTATTCAGATTTGAGAAGTTTTGATTGGCCTATCCTTGATCTTGGAAGATCGTTAGGGAGGTGTGGAGTTGCCGATTAGGGGGATGCAAGATATCGTATCTCTCGTAGATTGGAGTTTCTTAAAAGGCATTTCAGATGTTGGATAGGGAGGAAATGGGTAACATCTTTTCCTGGTTGGTGGGTGTTGAGAAGTCTATCTTGGATCTCCAGGACCAGGAAGTGAGGGAAGGGGGCTCCCTGATCATGATCTGATCACCTTGCGTAGCCAGTTGTCTATTCACCACTTTCTGCTCCTCCAATAGGAGACTTATTGGAGACAAAAATCCAGAGCTCACTGGATCAGGGAAGGAGATAGAAATACTAAATTCTTTCACGAGCAACTATTATAAGGAGGTACAACAATCGTATAAGCTCTCCAGACTACTGAGTGCCTTTGGGTGGAGGACACTGAGGACATCAGACAGAAGATTATTCATTTCTTTTGATCTAGGTGGATGGTTATTATGGGGGAGCCAGCCACTTTTCACTCTCCTCCTCCTTTGGTCAGGGTGTCGGACCGGCAGAACCTGGGTCTTATTAGTCATGTTCCTGAGGATGAGGTGCATGAAGCTCTTTGGTCTATGGTAAAAGATAAAGCCCCTGGTCTTGATGGTTTCTCCCTTTGTTCTTCAAACGATTTTGGAGTGTTGTTCGGATCGAGATGGTTGCTGCTGTTAAGGAATTCTTCTATCTTGATAGGATGCCAGACTCTTGGAAGAACTTATACTACTCTCATCCTGAAACATCATGATGCTTTTCTGTCCTGCCACTTCAGGCCCATTAGTTTGTACAATACCTTGCACAAATTTTATTCCAAGCTCATGGTAAACAGGATGAAGCCAATACTGCCCAGCCTGATTAGTCCGAAGCAGGGAGCTTTTGTGGAGGGCTGCTCTATCTTTGATAATGTTCTTATTGCATAAGAATTCATGTATGATCTTGAAGAGCCCCCGCACGGACCTGTCTGATGGCCATCAAGGTCGACATAGAACGAGCTTATGATTGCATGTATTGGTCCTTCCTAGAGAAATCCTTAGGGACATTGGCTTCCATTCCTGTTAGATCTCTAGGATTTTGCTTGTATTGTCAACCCTTTATATGTAATTCTTATTAATGGCACTCCATTAGAATTTTTCACTTTGAATGTCGGCCTGTTAAGGTTGTCCTTTATCCCGTAGCTGTTCATTCTTTATGCTTATGCTCTTTTGCGAGCTTTGCAGGTTGCACCCCAGGGGTTAGGCCTTCAGCCGTATGTCCCAACCCTGCGGCTTGTTGAGAAAAAAACCCTCCTTTCAATTAAATTCTTAATTACAATGATCACCCTATATATATGATCAATGACTATTCTAATAGGGAATATACAATTGGAAGAATTCTATATTAGGAAAACATGCCTAACAAATAGGCTAAAAATAACTTATGACCACACGGCCACCCTATCTCATATCTTTTGTTTGCAAATCATTGCTTGCTCCTGGGCCATGCCACTATTCTTTGTGCCCAGATCTTTAGGAAATCATGGAGGACTACTGTCTATCTTTGGTCAGAGAGTTAACTTTAAAAAATTGAAGATTCATTTTAGTCCGAAGATCCCAGCCCTGTTGTGATGTTCCATTCGAGATATCCTGGGCATTGTAGAGTATGTGGGCACACTGCATTATCTTGGAGTCCCTATTACGGGAGGTAGACTGCTAAAGGCCGATTGCGACCATCTGGTTAAGGCGGTTCATGACAGGATTCAGGGTGGTAGGGCAGAAGTCTTTCACTTATGGGAAGGATCACTCTGATCAGGTCGTTTTTACATCCTAACCAATCTATTTGCTCTCGAATGCTATCCTACCAAACTCTGTCATTCTCAAGTTAGAGCAATCCCTTTGGACTTTCCTTTGGGGATTAGCACCTAGTCAGAGGGGCATCCACCTTTTTAGCTGGCAGGTGGTGTGTCAGCCTCGACGTGAGGGGTCCTTGGCATTCACTCCCTCACGGAGATGCGAGAAGCCCTGATTGCCAAGCATGTCACCAAGTATCTATTATGCCCTCACAGTCTATGGACGGTGATGATGAGCATAGATATGGTCCGGTCTGCCCTACTGAGGACTTCGCCTACCCGAGGTGTTCGACGATCTGGAGAGCGATGGTGACTGCTACTGATTAGTCTCACCTCATACTAGATAGATACTGGGGGATGGCAAGGCCATTAGCCTATTATATGATCCTTGGATTGTGGACCTACCGTTGTCTTGCCGGCCGACATTCATCGCTGTGGATATTATAAACTCTCTCCATCCCCGACTTATTGCTTATGGATGGGTCGTAGCGGGATTCGGGGCAAGTCATCCATGTTTTTGGTCAGATTTTGGGGCCGAGTCTTATCGATTGCTCTGCCCGTTTATGCCTGTACTGACATTAGGGTGTGGAGGATTTCCTCGACTCCTAGAGTGGCCACATTAGATTTGCTTCCTTGTTCAGCCACGCACCACAGAGACTCTTGATATTGCCTGATCTGGAGGATTCGGGTTTATCCAAGGGTGAGCCTATTTTTATAGAAAGTGGCTTGGAATTCTCCCTATTAGATCTTTTCTCAGCTCTAGAGGAGTGCATGTGCTCCTGCATTGCCCTTTTTGTGGAGAGGAGGAGGAGACCCTGGCCCATGCTCTTTCTCTTGCCAGTAGGTTGTTCAGGCTTGGAGGATGGCTAGACTCGAAGCAAGATTTATGCACGTCACTGATACATTGATCACTTCCTATAACTGCTCCATCCTGCCACTACTCATTCTTCGTCACTCTCATAGCCTACATTGCATATCACATCTGGCTTACCAGAAATGATATCATCTTTAATTCTGCAACTCACTCGGCCAGAGTCATTGTGAAAGAGCTAGGAGTCAGTAGATGAGTCTTGATGTCGACCGTGATGTCGTCGGAGACCTGGGGCTTCCTCACCTCTCCTTCACGCCCGATCATTTTTATCTTGGGAGCCCCAACCTCCGACTTTCTTCATGGTCAACTTCGATGGAAGTGTTATAGCACTCAGGTGGTGCTAGATTTGTTATCTGGCTCGGGTCTTGTCGTGTTGCAGTGGGGGCATTTTCTTCTTGAGCCGACGGTCCCGGTCGTTGAGCTGTGGGGTGCTTGGGCTGAGATAATCTACGCTCTGATGATCCTCAGATTGACCACTTATTGTTGAGGGTGATTCTACTACGGTTATCTCTTAGATCCAGGAGGCGAGGAGATCGATGCGGTGCACCCTCTCCATCGCGACATTGCGCTCCTCCTTCAGGGATGTTTTTCATGTGTCATTAGACATATTTATCGGGAGGCTAATCTGTAGTTGATTAAGTAGCCTCTTCGTTGCCCATCACTCGGGCCCATCCTGTGGACTGACCTGGGATATGCCTCAAGTTATTTGTGATATTATCCTTCTTAATTTTTTGGATAGTTCATGTTAATTTTTGAATTGAATGCATCGGTTAAAAAAAGAAGAAGATAGAAATGAAAGTATAATACAAAAATGTAGAACATTGTGCAATATAAGTAGAAGACCATAAAACAGAAGCAGTGGTGTCCAATTGAAGTATGGATAAGTCTTGAACAGGGTAAATGATAAGAGTTAAACTTTGCAGGAAGAATATTGTAATTTTAATGTATATTGGTTTTGATAATTAAATAATGCTAATGAAGATGCCACTAGTATATTTGGTATTTTGTTTAAATGAATAAAAATTATTTCACAATAATTATTAGGATTGAAACTAGATGGATATCAGTATATTTATATTTTATTTATTTTATTTAATAATATGGTTATTAATATGGATAATAGTTAGATTAAAATTTATATCAATATTTATTTTAATTAGATACAGATACAAGCTAGATATTAAAAATGTAAGAATCGTATGTATTTAGTTCTTTATTGATTATATACTAGAGAATTTCGGATACTTATAATAATAGACATGTTTTTAGTCCACATCAATTTGGATCATATAGTTATCTTTGTATATTTATATTCATTTTTATTTGATAAATATGAATATACATATAAATATTATTAAATATTTAGATTATTATTATATTAAATTTATATATAAAAGAATGGAGGATGATCAGCTACTCTCTGGGTACATCCACGTTCAGGTATGACTACAGTCAGCATCGACTCAACTATTTCCTTGGTGGGATTATTATATTGCTCTGACTGCAATTACTTTGTTACTGTTGTCTTTCCTTGTTAATTTACTCCTATGTAACCATATATGTGCCATAAATACAAATTTAGTGATTAAATAATTATTATTAATATACACATCATTTGATAAGAAAAACTGTATAAATCTAGTATTTTGAATCCAACATGATCTAACGGGATAGAGGGTTTATTTATTTATTTATTTATAATGAAAGAAAAGGGATAGGGTGGATAAATCCTGGTATAGTTATTCCACAGCCCTTCATCTCGTCCGGGTAATATTTGATGCAAGATGCTCGGATTTGCACAGCTTTTTTTCATCTAAAAATGAGTACGTCAACCTGACATCACTAAGATGCCGGCTAGTAGAATGGGAACAAAGAGGGAAGTCCTGACTTCTCACTCACATCAACGATCTGGATTCTAGAAAAATTTCTGGATTTAATCGAGTCATCGCTGGGATCATATCTCGAATTCATGACCAGTTGATAGTGAAGCAAAATCTCTACTAACTAGGCTACTATTTTAGCGGTAATGGGATTGAGGCTTAGGGTAGCTGTGAGGAGTAGCCAGGAAGGAACTCCCACTCCTTTTCTATTATAAAAAAAATTTCAATTAACCAGTAAAATTACTGCTAAGGCGGTAGCACGGTCGGTAGAAGCTTGAGCTCGCATCTCATCGGTCACAGACTCGAGGCATGATCCCGCGGATGACTCAATTAAATTCAGGAATTTTCTGGGAAACATGATCGGGATCGCGAGTATGCTTTCCACCATGGCATCTTAGTGATATCAGGCTGACGTACTCATCCTTGATGAAGAAAGACTCTGTAGTCTTGTATCGAACATTGCTTGGTGGGATGGGGGTCTGAAGGGGATAGCTATATTCGAGTTAACACCCCCCTTCTTTTTCTATCAAAAAAAAAAAAAAACACAGTAAAATCTGGGTTTTTTTTTAAAAATAATGTTTTTAAAATTTTATTTCCGTAATTAATGCCAGCCCAAAGATATTTACCGATTTAGGTGTACGTATTAAAAAAAAAAAAATGAAAAGGTGAAATCGCATGTTGTTGAACTTGCGATTTCACAAAAAAAAAAAAACAAAAAAAAAAAAACTTGCTTGAAATCACGGGTCCAACTTGCGATTTCTGAAATTACGGGTCCAACCTATAATTTCTCCTCCATCTTTTTTTATTTTAAATTTTAATAAAAAATAAAAAATAAAAAAATTTAAAAAAATTTAAAAATAAATAATAATAATATGATACAATAATATTTTTTTAAATATTATAATCTGTGATTTCGCAGTCCGTCGTCGATTCGGCCACCGGTCTGATAGCCAGTCCGACTCTAGCCATTGATCCGACAACCAATTCGGTTGCTAGGTCCGTGCCAGTCTGATTGTCGATCTAGCTGTCGTCCGACCACTGGTCTAACGGTCGGTCACAGTTTGACGGTCGATCCGGTCGCCAGGATTTGGCCACAGGTCCGATCGCCGATCAGGCCACCAGTCCGACCGCCGATCCGGCTACCAAGGTCCGATCGCTGGTCCTGCCACCATACGGTCACCAGTCTAGTCACCAGGATCCGGCCATCGGTTCGATCGCCGGCGGTCGGACCGGGGCTGGATCGGTGGCCGGACCCTGGCGACTAGACCGTGACCGTATGGATGGCAGGACCAGCGACCGGACTGGTGATGGACGTGGCCGATCCTAGCGACCGTATCGACCATCAGATCGTGACGACCGTTAGACCAGTGATCGGACTGACAGCTAGACGGCGATTGGACTGGCACCGATCTAGTAGCCGAACTAGCTGTCGGATCAATGACCGGAGCTGGATTAGTTATCAGACCGGTGTCGAATCGGTGACCGGACTGCGAAATCGCAGGTTATAATATTTTAAAAATTATTATAGTATCATATTATTATTTTTTATTTTTAATTTTTTTTCTATTTTTTATTAATTTTTTTGTTTTTTATTTTTATTAAAATTTAAAATAAAAAAAGATGGAGGAAAACGCGGTTGGACCCGTGATTTCTAGCAAGTTTCACTGATACATTGATCACTTCCTATAACTGCTCCATCCTGCCACTACTCATTCTTCAGTCACTCTCATAGCCTACATTGCATATCACATCTGGCTTACCAGAAATGATATCATCTTTAATTCTGCAACTCACTCGGCCAGAGTCATTGTGAAAGAGCTAGGAGTCATGTAGATGAGTACTTGATGTCGACCGTGATGTCGTCGGAGACCTGGGGCTTCCTCACCACTCCTTGAGCGCCCGATCAGGTTTTTATCTCTTGGAGCCCCAACCTCCGACTTTCTTCATGGTCAACTTCGATGGAAGTGTTATTAGCACTCATGGTGGTGCTAGATTTGTTATCCATGGCTCGGGTCTTGGTCGTGTTGCAGTGGGGGGCATTTTCTTCTTGAGCCGACGGTCCCGGTCGTTGAGCTGTGGGGTGCTTGGGCTGAGATAATCTACGCTCTGATGATCCTCCAGATTGACCACCTTATTTTTTGAGGGTGATTCTACTACGGTTATCTCTTAGATCCAGGAGGCGAGGAGATCGATGCCGGGTGCACCCTCTCCATCGCGACATTGCGCTCCTCCTCAGGGATGTTTTTCATGTGTCATTAGACATATTATCGGGAGGCTATCTGTAGTTGATTAAGTAGCCTCCTTCGTTGCCCCATCACACTCGGGCCCCATCCTGTGGACTGACCTGGGATATGCCTCAGGTTATTTCTTGATATTATCCTTCTTAATTTTTTGGATATGTTCATGTTTAGATTTTGAATTGAATGCATCGGTTAAAAAAGAAGAAGAAGATAGAAATGAAAGTATAATACAAAAATGTAGAACATGTGCAATATAAGTAGAAGACCATAAAACAAAGCAGTGGTGTCCAATTGAAGTATGGATAAGTCTTGATACAGGGTAAATGATAAGAGTTAAAACTTTGCAGGAAGAATATTGTAATTTTAATGTATATTGGTTTTGATAATTAAATAATGCTAATTGAAGATGCCAACTAGTATATTTGGTATTTTTGTTTAAATGAATAAAAATTATTTCACAAATTATTAGGATTGAAACTAGATAGGATATCAGTATATTTATATTTTATTTATTTTATTTAATAAATATGGTTATTAATATGGATAATAGTTAGATAAAAATTTATATCAATATTTATTTTAATAGATACAGATCAAGCTAGATATTAAAAATGTAAGAATCGTATGTATTTTAGTTCTTTATTGATTATATACTAGGAAGAATTCGGATACTTATAATAATAGACATGTTTTTAGTCCCACATCAATTTGGATCCATATTTATCTTTGTATTTATATTCATTTTTATTTGATAAATATGAATATACATATAATATTAATTAAATATTTAGATTATTATTTATATTAAAATCAATTTTGGTATGAAAATAAATTATTAAAAAAATATATATTATAAAAGAAGGAGGATGATCAGCTACCTCTGGGTACATCCACGTTCAGGTATGACTACAGTCAGCATCGACTCAACTATTTCCTTGGTGGGATTATTATATGCTCTGACTGCAATTACTTTGTTACTGTTGTCTTTCCTTGTTAATTTACTCCCTATGTAACCATATAATGTACCATAAATACAAATTAGTGATTATTAAATAATTTTAATTAATATACACATCATTTGATAAGAAAAACTGTATAACAACTATTTTGAATCCAACATGATCTAACGGGAAGAGGGTTTATTTATTTATTTATTTATAATGAAAGAAAAGGGATAGGGTGGATAAATCCTGGTATAGTTATTCCCAGGCCCCCATCTCGTCAGGTAATATTTGATGCAAGATGCTCGGATTTGACACAGCTTTTTTTTCATCTAAAGTGAGTACGTCAACCTGACATCACTAAGATGCCGGCTAGTAGAATGGGAAAAGAGGAAGTCTGACTTCTCACTCACATCAACGATCGGTGGATTCTAGAAAAATTTCTGGATTTAATCGAGTCATCGCTGGGATCATATCTCGAATTCATGACCAGTTGATAGTGAAGCAAAATCTCTACTAACTAGGCTACTATTTTAGCAGTAATGGGATTGAGGCTTAGGGTAGCTGTGAGGAGTAGCCAGGAAGGCCTCCCACTCCTTTTCTGTTATAAAAAAAATTTTCAATTAACCAGTAAAATTACTGCTAAGGCGGTAGCATGGTCGGTAGAGGCTTGGGCTCGCATCTCATCGGTCACAGACTCGAGGCATGATCCCGCGGATGACTCAATTAAATTCAGAATTTTCTGGGAAACATGATCGGGATCGCGAGTATGCTTTCCACCACGACATCTTAGTGGTATCAGGCTAACGTACTCACCCTTGATGAAGAAAGACTCTGTCATCTTGTATCGAACATTGCTTGGTGGGGTGGGGGTCTGAAGGAGATAGCTATATTCGAGTTAACACCCCCCTTCTTTTTCTATCAAAAAAAAAAAAAAAAACACAGTAAAATCTGGTTTTTTTTTAAAAATATGTTTTTAAATTTTATTTCCGTAATTAATGCCAGCCCAAAGATATTTACCGATTTAGGTGTACGTATTTAAAAAAAAAAATGAAAAGGTGAAATCGCAGTGTTGTTGAACTTGCGATTTCACAAAAAAAAAAAAAAAAAAAAAATAAACTTGCTTGAATCACGGGTTCAACTTGCGATTTCTCGAAATTACGGGTCCAACCTATAATTTCTCCTCCATCTTTTTTTATTTTAAATTTTAATAAAAAATAAAAAACAAAAATTTTAAAAATTTTTAAAAATAAATATAATAATAATATGATACAATAATAATTTTTTTAAATATTTATAATCTGTGATTTCGCAGTCCGATCGTCGATTCGGCCACTGGTCTGATAGCCAGTCCGACTCTAGCCATTGATCCGACAACCAATTCGGTTGCTAGGTCCGTGCCAGTCTGATTGTCGATCTAGCTGTCAGTCCGACCACTGGTCTAACGGTCGGTCACCAGTTTGACGGTCGATCTAGTCGCCAGGATTTGGCCATAGGTCCACCGCCGATCAGGGCCACCAGTCCGACCGCGATCTGGCTACCAAGGTCCGACCGCTGGTCCTGCCACCCATACGGTCACCAGTCTAGTTCACCAGGATCCGGCCATCGGTTCGATCGTCGGCGGTCGGACCGGGGCTGGATCGTGGCCGGATCCTGGCGACTAGACCGGTGACCGTATGGGTGGCAGGACCAGCGACCGAACTGGTGGATAGACCGGTGGCCGGATCCTAGCGACCGTATCGACTATCAGATCGGTGACCGACCGTTAGACCAGTGATCGGACTGACAGCTAGACCGCGATTGGACTGGCACCGATCTAGTAACCGAACTAGCTGTCGGATCAATGACCGGAGCCGGATTAGCTATCAGACCGGTGGTCGAATCGGTGACCGGACTGCGAAATCGCAGGTTATAATAATTTTAAAAAATTATTATAGTATCATATTATTATTTTTTATTTTAAATTTTTTTTCTATTTTTTTATTAATTTTTTTATTTTTTATTTTTTTATTAAAATTTAAAATAAAAAAAGATGGAGGAAAAATCGCGGTTGGACCCGCAACTTCTAGCAAGTTTTTATTTTTTTTATTTTTTTTTTTGAAATCGCAGGTTCAACCAGCGATTTCATCTTTTCCCTTTCTTTTTTTTTTTTTATAGATACCGTACATTAAATTGGTAAATATCTTTTACCTGACATAATTACGGAAATTAAATTTTAAAAAAATATTATTTAAAAAAAACCCATAAAATCTGGTCTCTTGGTTGCATGGATGACGGCACTGCTTTATGTCCTGTGCTCTGCCATTAACTCTCACTACAGTAAAATAGAGTTTTACCGACCATATCTGCCGACGCTTCTATGAAGCGTCGGGAAGACCCAGGAACCCGCCAACGGTTTCTGTAAGCGTCGGGAGGCGCTGAATCCGCCGATGCTTAAAAGTGTCGGCAATGTACACACCTGAATTCACCGACGCTTTTAAGCATCGGCAATTGACTGACCAAAACCCGTCGACGCTTTTCATGCTTTTAAGCATCGGCAATTGACTGACCAAATCCGCCGACGCTTTTGAAAAGCATCGGCATCATGCAAAAGCGCCGACACTTTAAGCGTCGGCAATTACTGCTGACCGGACCTTTATCGATGCTTATAAGCGTCGGCGGACTTCCCTATCCCCCCCAACCCCAAACCCCCCCCGCCCGAGCCCTAGATCTCGCCCGAGCCGCCGAACACCCCCCCTCCTCCTCCTCCTCCGCACCGCCGAACCCCCCCTCCTCCTCCTCCTCCGCGCCGCCGAACCCTCCTCTCCTCCTCCTCCTCCTCCTCCGCGCCGTCGAAGGGTAATCCCATGCCATTTCAATCTTTGAGTAGTAGTTTCAATGTTGAATTTATATCTGAAATATATCTGAGATATGTTGCTAGAAATAATTACTATATGGTAATCGCTTATTTGTCCTTTGTATGCAGGCCATTATGATTTTCTTTTTCATAGGAGAAATCCTGTCCTTATTATGATTTGTTTTGTTATTCACTTGTTTGTGTTTTAGAAGCTTGTTATAATGGAATAACCTATGCATGGAAGTGTTGTAACCTTAGGAATTGTGGAGTCCTACCTGTATAATCTTGGTCAATTAGGTGAAATTGTGGCAAGGTCCAAGTTTGGTGTTTGCACAATGCAAGAGCTTAAACCATTAGGTGAGAAGATAAGTTTGCTTGTCCTTTGCCAATGCTGATGTGACTTTACTGATGAATGAATGAATTTGGGCATTGGTGTCATACACCATTTCACCTGATATATTTTCTAATCTGAAGATGGTAATTAGATCGTGTTGGACCAAATATAAATTAGATTAGGTACATAATGGGTAAACAAATCTATCAACCCGAATTTGATATATTTATTAAACAAATAAAAATTCTGAACTTAAATCTAACTATTTTATTAAACAAAAATTCAAGCTGATCTACAACAGTTTATATCAAAAGAATTAAGAATCAATGATAGAATTAAGCCATAATCTCAGTAATCAAGGGTCAACCACAAAGTCAGCAATCAATGATAAACTTAAGCCATATCTGTCATAATCAGCATTGCTATTTTTTAAGTATTCTTCTTTAATTTTCTGTCAATGAAAGCTCTAGAAATCAAGGATAGAATCAAGCCATAAGCTTAGTAATCAAGGGTCGACTTAAGCTATAATCATAGTATTATCTTTATATAGATACCATGCAAGGTTGTGTCTTCGATTTACTTGACATGAACAGTATGAGATCAATATCTAACTTGATGGTCTTTGACAGGATTATAGAAAACCTGCATTTCTTCATTAGAATAGTGTTTTCAACCAACAATGCAAGTAAACACGTTTACCCATCTGCATTTGCATCAAATGCATATATTTGAAAATAGAATAATTCAACAAAGAAGTTTAACCTGGCCATATATTTTGTTAAACTGAAAACTGTATGTACATGCATGAAAATAGTACGTGCTTCATGTATTGTAATTGCACATCACTAAGAAAAATATGCTCTACCTGTTTGTTGTCTTTTTTGTTATCATGTGCTTGATTGCTTCGAGGGTAAAGAAGCTTTCTAACCTATTTTGAAATTGATTTAAAGTTTGTATATGGAAGCTATGATAATTATGTGATGAATGTTTGGCTGATTCAACTATTTCTAATGGCAACAATCTTGGATGGCCTTCTATTGTAGGCAACCGATTGTAGTCGTTTTGATTTAGTTGCAGATTAGATAGTATATAATTGAGTTTCCTAATCATTTTTTATTATTTATTATTCTTTTTCTTAGTAGATGATTTCTGTTTCTTTATAAATTTCTTAGTATATACCTGCATCTTTTATTTCAATACCATCTGTAGCTTTGTTACGATCAATTATGATTTTTTAGATATTTTTTAAAAAACTTGCATTGCATTGAAACATAACCCGTCAATTGATTAAAGTACATATTCTACAGCATCCATACAATTATTTTATTTTTATACGGATGGGAGAAATATGTACGGTGGTCAATTGATGTCCAGTTTGGACAGTTTGAGAATTGCAAATAATTTTATAGGTGCTTACAGTAATCAAACGGTACGGATAGAGTTCTAGATATATTTCGGATAGCATTTCCTTTTAGTTCTCCTCATACATATTTATTTGTATGGGATGAACTAAGGAAAATGCTGCCGAATTTTTCTGGAACTTCTATTGCGTATCCTTTGGTTACTGTAAATGACCTATATAATTAATGCAATTCTTGAATGGGATAAGACCTCTTTACCTATTAGTTGGTGATATGGTGCATTTAATAATACTGTAATTGATCTATTGAATAAACTTATTTTAAATTTATTCTGTTCTTATAAATATTTGTTTATTTCAGTTAGTTTAATCTTACAATGGATAAGAGTTGGATAACTAAACCGAGAAATAGCAAAGAATATCTGGATGGAGTACAGAATTTCATTAAATTTGGTATGGAGAGAAGTAGTATCAGTAGGAAGATTTTATGTTCTTGCTGAAAATGTGTAAATTCCAGTTCTCTATATCAGAATATTGTTGAAGAACATTTGGTATAGAATGGTTTTTTAAGAGGTTATACTGAGTGGTTTTTTTATGGAGAGTCAATGTTACAATCTACATGTAACCAAACCTTAACATAGAATATATACCTAATTTGGATCCAGTAATCAACAGAAAAATCTTGCAAGAGATGATGATATCAGGGTTTGCTCAGAGATGCTTTTGAATATGGTACTCAACAACTTGGAGATTGTAGTGGAGGACAAGTAGCAGCTGAGTTACCTGAGGATCCTATATTTACTGAAGCTGTACATGATGGAGAGCCGATATCCCCAACTAATGTTGGAACAGATCGTTATCAGAAGCTGATAAGAGATGCAGATCAAGAATTATATGCCGGTTGCAAGAACTTTTCAAAAAAAATTTTTCTTGTGCATTTGTTTCATATAAATACTTGAATGGATGGTCTGGCAAGAGTTTTACTATGCTGCTCAAGTTGTTAAAGGATGCATTTTCTGAAGGTACTAGTTTACCAACATCTTGTTATGAAGCCAAAACACTAGTAAGGAATTGGATCTTGGATACGAAAAGATTCATAGTTGTCCAAATGATTGTATATTATATCGGGGAGAACATGCGATCAAGAGTCGTGCCATGTGTGTGGATGTTCATGATGGACGAAGCAAAAAGAAAATGAGAGTGAGGATTAGATGAATTGGATGCAACACAAATTAAACAAAAGCCGGCGAAGGTATTACGCTATTTTCCTCTTATACCTAGATTGAAAAGGATTTATGCATCATCAAAGACAGCTTCGTCAATGAGATGGCATGATGAAAGCCGTACAAAAGATGGAATGCTAAGAAACCTAGCAGATAGTTTTGCATGGAAAGTATTTGATGACATACATCCTGATTTTGCATATGATGCTCGTAATGTCAGGCTGGGTTTAGCCAGTGATGGGTTCAATCCATTTCGGACCTTAAGTTCTGTCAATAGCACCTGGCTAGTTATTCTGATTTCTTATAATTTGCCACCATGGATATGCATGAAACAGTCTTCACTTATTTTATCAATGGTCATTCCAGGTGATAAGGGTCCAGGCAATGATATTGATGTTTTTCTTACAACCTTTAATAGATGAATTGAAACAATTGTGGGAGGGTATCAGTGCAATTGATGCTTCGAATGGCCAAACATTCAATCTGCAAGCAGCTCTATTATGGACTGTTAACGATTTCCTGCATATGCTAATTTATCTGGCTGGAGCACTAAGGGACGAGTTGTATGTCCTTCTTATGGTGAATCAACCCATTCAATTTAGTTAAAACATGGAGGAAAGTTCTGTTATATGGGACATCGTCGATGGTTGGAGGCAAATCATCCATTTCGATTTCAGAAGGATTTATTGATGATACTATAAAGTTTGGATCTGCTCCAATTCTACCTTCTGGTTCTGATATTCATAGACAAATGCTTGGTATCAGACATAGTTACGGCAAGATGACAAAGTCCTCTAAAAAGTGAGGAAGAGATGATGTTGAGACTTCGGTACAAGAAGAAGTATCGGAGGAAGTCAATACTTGCATCTTAGATACGGCAGTGTTCGAGGATCCGGATAATTTCTTTGAAGTTGAAAATGATGATGATATAATCACAGCATCTACCCATCAGCACTAAACAATTATGGAAGAAAAGAGCATATTCTTTGACTTACCTTATTAGGAGCATAATATACTCCGGCATAATCTTGATGTTATGCATATAGAAAAGAATGTTTATGATAATTTGATTGGAACAATATTAAATCTTGATGGAAAGACTAAAGATAACATGAAGACGCGTCTTGATTTAAAAGAAATGGGCATCCGACATGAACTCCATGCACAAGTGCTTGCAAATGATAGAACTTATATCCCTCATGCATGTTACACAATGTCTAGTCGAGAAAAAGATCTCTTCCTGGTAGTTTTAAAGAATATCAAGGTTCCTGATGGATATGCATCAAATTTTCACGATGTGTGAATCTAAAAGAGCGAAAAATCTCAAATCTTAAAAGTCATGATGGACATATACTAATGCAAGATATTCTTCCATTGGCTTTAAGGTTGTCAATGTCGAAACAAGTTATTACGGTTGTTTTTCAGTTATCATCATTCTTCAAGGCATTATGTTCTAAGGTTCTTGATCCTCAGGAGCTTGATCAGTTGCAGTCTCAAGTCATTCTTACGTTATGTCAGATGGAAAAGATTTTTCCTCCTGGATTTTTTACGATTATGGTTCATCTACTCATTCACCTTGCTTCGGAAGCTAAACTTGGTGGACCGGTACAGTATAGATGGATGTACCCTATCAAGAGATAATGCTGTAAAACTTAAATTTTATAATTTATATATCTTTTTCATTATTTAATATGATATAAATATCATACTTTTTGAAGGTATCTTGTACGTTTGAAGGATTATGTGCGAAACAAAGCCATCCTGAGGGCTCAATTGCAGAGGGATATATTGCTGAAGAGTGTTTAACATTTTGTTCAAGATATCTCGAAGGTGTTGAACTGTATTCAATCGACCGCAACGTCATGGTGATACTATGGAGAATATAGATCTATACAAATTTGCATCATCCGGAAGATTTATAGGAAAAGCTGAAAGTATTGATCTTGACCATAATCCATGTCACAAGCACACTATTATGTATTGCTACATAGTGACATAATATCTGACTATCGCAGGTTAGTTTTTTACACATGGATAATACTAAATATTAGACATATTGTTGTCAAACTTATATTTGATTGTCATGCAGTGAATTTTTATCTGTACAACGACAAGCCAATCATTCCACTCGTCCTAATCCAAGGATTGAACAAAGATGGTGGTTGAGTTATTCCTAATTGGCTTGCCAATCAGGTTAGTATATATAAGTCGTATAATAATTTTATATATTTTACATCGAATAAGTTATCGATAATTGATATTATATTTTTTAGGTACCGGTACTGATGGAGAAAAATAGTTCAGCAGAACTAATAGCACTTGCCAGAGGCCCAAATTATATTGTGAACAAATATAATGGTTTTATTATAAATGGCTTTAAATTTCATACCAAGGAGCACGAGAAACTTAGAAAACTCAGAACAGTGGTGTCATGGACAAAGAAAGCGTCGGTAAAAACCTGTTTCATTGAGTACTCATTCCTTGTTGTCATGGACAAAGAAAGGAGTTTTTTTTTAAATAATATTTTTTTAATAAAAAATATCGAAGTAGGTGATTTCAGATTTATTTATCGAAATAGGTGATTCGGCCGATGTGGCAGCCTCGGGACACTTGAATTCGTCTTTTCAAAAGATGAATTCAACTTCGCCCAAATTCATCTTTTGAAAAGACAAATTCAGTTAAAAAGAATTCATCTTTTCAAAAGATGAATTTTAATTAGCTGAATTTGTCTTTTGAAAATGAATTCTTTTTAACTGAATTCGTATTTTAAAAGATGAATTCAATTTAATTGAATTCGTCTTTTCAAAAGATGAATTCTTAGTAATTTTTTTTTTAAAAAAATATTGATTTTGAGGGAAGGAAAATAAAATTTTTAATTTAAAATATATAAAATTAAAAATTAAAAATTTTGGTTTATATTAAAAATTTAAAAAATTATTTAAAAGAATTAGTAAAAAAAATTAAATTAATAATATTTTCTATTTTTTATTATATGAAATAAAAATTTTTAAAATAATTTTTTTTTTGAAAAAAAATTAACCGAAAATCGTGGATGTGAAATCGATCCACAATACATAAATATTATGTATCAAAATTTTATAAAAATAAAAAAATTAATAAAAAATTAATAAAATATAGGATTATCGATGGTCGACTGATAGGTGAACCGATGGTTGGACAGGTAGCAGGACCAGTAGGTGGACAATGGTCGGATCCTGATAACCGGACTGGCGGTCGGGATGGTGACAGGACTGAGGGCCAGATAGGTGGGAGGATCGACGAAAAATATGAGTTTTATTATTAAATGAATTATTAAATTCTTCCACCAAATGATTTTAATGGAAAAAAATAAATTTTTTATTAAATAATTAATATATTAAATTAAGATTTTTTAAAAATATAATTTTTCCAAATTACATTAAAAATTTTAAAAATTATAAAAATTGTTAAAAAATTTATATTTTTTATAAAATAATATAATAAGAAATCGCGTGTTATATCCATGGTTTCACCAAATAATTTTTTTTATTAAAATTTAATATTTTTTTTTAAAATGATGAGAAATCATGGATTTTAATAAATCCTAAAATAATTTATTATTTTCATAATTTTAATTTTATAATATATATTTTTTGAATTTATGTAAGCAAATAAATGATTCTTGTCTATTTTAGGACCGATAGGTAGACCGATGGTCGAACCGGTAGGTGGACGGATGATCGGATCGATAGCAAGACCAGTAGGTGAACCGATGGTCAGATCCTGGTAGCCGACTGGCAGTCGGACGGTGACAGGACTGAGAGCCGAATAGGTGGCAGGATCGATGGAAAATAGGATTTTTTTAATTAAATGAATTATTAAATTTTCCACCAAATGATTTTAATGGAAAAAGAAAATAGAATTTTTTTATTGAATAATTAATATATAAATTAAGATTTTTAAAAATATTAATTTTACCAAATTACATTAAAAATTTTAAAAATTTTTAAAAATTGTTAAAATAAAAAATATTAATTTTACCAAATTACATTAAAAATTTTAAAAATTCTTAAAAATTATTAAAAATTTATATTTTTTCATAAAATAATATAATGAGAAATCATTGATTGTATCCATGATTTCACCTAATAATATTTTTTAATTAAAACTTACTAATTTTTTTAAAAATTAATGAAAAATCATGGATTTTAATAAATCCTAAAATAATTTATTATTTTCATAATTTTAATTTTATAATTTATATTTTTTTTGAATTTACTTAAGCAAATAAATGATTCTTGTCTATTTTAGACCATAACACATATATAAATAAACACATATATAAATGATTCTTGTCTATTTTAGGCTGTAACACATATATAAATAATACTATATAAATAATTCTTATCTATTTTAGGCCAGAATACTATATAAAAAATACATATATAAATAAATGCATATATTAAAAACACATATAATTTTTTAAATTAACAAGAATCATGAATTTTATAAATCCTAAAATAAATGATTCTTGTCTATTCGGTCCCACATGGCACCATCTCCTATTGCATGCAGGCTGAATACGATGACGGGTCGGAGGTGGCTGATGCTACTTTGTTTCATTCTCTATATCGTGTGATGCCTGATATGCAACATGCTCTACATCGTATGGTACATGATGTGCAGATACGTGATGTGACGACGATCCTTCACTAAAGAAGTGTCCTCCAAGTCCGGAGTAATCACACTGCCAGACCATGGAATCTGGTGCAGTAGTTAATCATAGTGTGCTGCCACATCCTCAGTAGATATGAACTCAAGCATCGGATATGGAGAGGTACTACGTCGTCGGGTACCTCGTTTGTGCTGAGCTGGTGGAGGTGCTCCTGATGAAGATACATATGGATAATAAGGCGAAGGAGTCTCGTCCTCCCTGTCTCCCTCCTGATAAAACTCACGTAGTGGAACACGTACATGCTCGCCAAGAGTATGGAGGGCAGAATGACATACGTCCTGTATAGTCTGCGAGAACGTCGCGATGGAACCTGGCTAGGCAAGCTCAAATATCGTCGCAATGCTAGTGCCATGTAAATTAAAAAAATAATTAGTTTGACAAATTTAAACTTAGATTTTATTAAATAGTAAATTTAAATTACTTACCATGTGATCATACACTGCACCATTGCGACTGATGAATCAACGAGTGATCCTATGGTACCACTGCATATAAGGATCTTGATAATCATGGTACCATCGAATGGATCATCATGTATAATATAATCATGTCGACTCATCCATAACTGTATATACTTCCGATGAACGGTGGACCAATCCGATCAGATCATCCTCTCAGATCAATATGATGTAGTGCAGACATCGTATCAAACCGATCTGGCACGACCTGTCGCATCCCAAACTAGCGCACCACTCGATCAGGTAAATCCACTCTATTATATAAAACAAACTAGTGGCACTCGACTACACCAGATCTCCTGACCCTGTAGACAGTAATCTAGTAACTCTGCAAGTATAGCGGCAGTATATGGCTGCCATATGACATGTTTATAAATAATTTAAAGCATAATTTGTTAACACGAATAAATAAACAAGCCACCCATTACGAAAAACTCAATATTCATTACCTCGTCGGGTCGCAGTCGATCAAGTAAATAACGATATGAAGAGACCACATGTGTAGGTACCTGTCATAGAAAAAAGATCTCTCCATCTATAAAATAAATATATTAAATTAATTAAATAAAACAGTATATATCATACACGGCATAAAATATTATGTAAATTCTAAACTTACCTCATCCCTAATGATCCTTGTGGTAAACCGGCTCCACCATCATCAAAATCGATCATCGGATCTAGAGCTTGTCGAAGTAATCTGTGGGTGCAAGAAGCGGAACTCTATCCCATGCCCACAGCTATAGTAGCAACAGTGGACCAGCAATATTAGAAACATCTCTGTGGCTCGCCCTGCACATCTCTCTATACACCAAGCGAGTCCAGCGCTACCCCAACTATACTGTCCAGCCATCTCGAAATCTGCTAATAGAGATAAAATAAGAGATGCATGTTGTTCCCAGATTTATCCATAAAAAGGCACCCACCCATCAACTGTAAAATATATGCTCAAGCATAGCACTATATGGCTGCCTCGTCGGCATCGAATGCTAATTCTGGAAGTGCTCGGTAAGCCAAACCAAACTCAATCATGATCCATGTAATCTATCGTCTGGTGTAACGACCCCTAATAACTCAAGACAAAGCTATCCCCAGTCTACCCGTGTAGTACCCATCACTGGTAGACCATCTACTGGCAAACCTAGCTGAATATCAACATCCTGTAGGGTGATGGTGGCTTCTCCATGGGAAAAATGAAAAGTATGCATCTCTGGACGCCACCGCTCGATGAGAGCAGTGATCAAATGCCAGTCCAATCTAATAAATCCAACACATCTAGACAATAGAATCTGGACTGCATCAACAAAGGCACAATATGACGATCGAGTGGTATCGATCTGCGCATAACGATCTCTCGATATCGATAGTGCAAAACAGCATCCTGTCCCTCCCATACCAAAGATGATCTATGTGATGGCTGACCGTGTAGTACACTACTGTCAGAAGGACCAGGATCTATAATCGTGATAACTTAAATAAAATGAAATTAGCAATCACAAAGACCATTTAATACAAAATTATATGTAAATAATAATGACATCAATCCATATACAAGGTATAAACATCAGACAATAAAACATTACAAACCATATCCATATATTACAATCCATCAAAAAAACAAAGCAATGACACGATCAGCCTAATATATTACAATCCATATATTAAGACATCTATAAAATATGACTGATATAATTTAACTAATCTGCTTGTAGAAGCCTTGGACATGACCGTCTATCATACCCTTCTTCTTTACAGATTGTACACTTGCATCTGTTGTCGGCTTCTCTTATATCCATATCATTTCTGATCCTCGTGGATCATGGTTTACCTTTCTGTCACAGCCTATTTACATCAGGTATAATGATACCATGTTTATTTTGCTGGGGCTAATATTTTTCATGAGGAATTGGTTGAAATTATGGTATAAGTTTGATGATAATCGTGTAATGTATAGCACGATCAATGTATCTATAGACATCAATGGCAACATGTGCACAAGCAGCCATGACATGAGAATAAAGTAAATGAAAGCATTGCCGTTTCTGACACGTACATGTCTGCTGGGAAAGACGAACAACCTACAACATCAAAAATCATAATTCAGCATATACACAACCTAATAATATATTTTCAATGATACATAAAGATCGTAAGTACCTGTGGATTGTTATCCCTGTTCATGTTCGGTCCACGTCTAGCAGTTTGGACTTTGAACAAGCCAGTTGCTCTATCGAATCGTGTAATGGTATGCGATGTCGCTTTGGCTTGGTTGGATATGACATGTCCCGTGATAAAAGAGTAAACCTTTCATTTCTGTCCATTGCCTCTGTTGCTTGAACACGTCGATCTTCAAAGTATGATACAAGCCGAAAGAAAGTCAACTGTACCAATGCTTTATGGGAAGAAATCGAGCATTTTTCAAAACTTCATTGAAACACTCGGATATATTAGTTGTCATCATCCCATACCGTCGTCCGTCATCGTGTGAACGTGTCCATTTTGCTAAAGGAATTTCATTCAACCACTGAACGGTTTCTGGGTTAAATTTCTCAATATTTCCTCATGTATTTCTGGAATTTTCTAGGCTACATTTACATTCCAGCTCTTTTCACCACATCTCTTAGTTTGGGATCACGAAATCTTGAATTGAAGTTATTTGCCACGTGACGCAGGCAATATACATGATAAGCATGCGGTGGCTTTCAACCCAGATATTCATTCTGTATTGTAGCAAGTATACCAGCATGTCGATCGAAAATTAGATAAATTTCCTAACATGATGTAACAAAACTTCTGATACAAGCTAAGAACCAACCCCAGGTATCCACTGATTCTTCATCGACAATACCAATTGCAAGTGGAAATATCTGATTATTTCCATCAATAGCACTTGCAATCAATAACTTCTCCTTATATTTTCATACATGAAAGTAGCATCGATACTTATGACCGGACGACAGTGCTTAAACCCTACAATCGAGGGTGCAAAGGCCCATAATATACGATCAAATTGGGCATAATTTGGTATACCAGTTGGAGTGCTGATAAATTTCACCCAGGAACCTGGATTAAATGTTTGTACAGCATGCAACCATTTCGGAAGCACTTGATATGACATATCCCAATCTCCGAACAGCATCGCTATCGCCTTCTGTTTGGCATCCCATAATTTTCTATAACTTGGTGTATAGTTGTATTTGTTCTTTATGACTGCACCAAGTCCATCAATAGCAATGATAGGAATTTTTTTACCAGGTTCCGAATTTCATTAGCAATTAAAGTGGAGTCCAAACCAGAATGATCTGAGATATCATTGCAGATAGGCATGTATGAGGACCGGTATATCGTGAGATCTCAAAAAAATCATGATGTTTAATACCTCTCAGCATCCACTGATAGCTAGAATCTCTGCTCTTACATTTCACATGCCATAGATTTGGATTTGATTCAATAACCTTGAATTCATGATGTCTTTCAATAGAATATTGCTTTACTGCAGTCTATAATTTTGCCTTATCTATAAAGCGGAGTCCTTTACGTAACTCCTCATCCCTTTGCCATACCATGTTGTTCCAGCATTGAAGAATACATTGACATATTTGCAGCTTTCCAATCAACCTGAGTGAATGTTCTAGATGGAGCTTCAAATATAGCATAGTTTGGAACAGTGGTATCCTCTGGACTTCGTACTGGATGTGAAGTACCGGCCTCGTCACCTTCGTCAACCAAATCATGTTCACTTTCGTCATCATTCTCACTAAAAAATTGATTATCGACATGCACCTTATCATCAGCAGCTGTATATATTGATGCTTCTCTAATATTACTTTCTGGTACAGTACTGTCCACCGTACGTAACGGATCTACAGTAAAAACGAACCAATATTTTTCACTTCATTATCTGCAATGTTTGGAGTACTATATGATAGAACCCGTTCAGTTACACGAGTTGTTGCTATATTTCGAACAGCTTCTTCATAATCATCCTATTCGCAATTAGGTTTAGGAGCTTCAATGGTTTGGAGATCTATATATAACTATGCACCCGATATACATGGATGTGAACCGATAGTTGAAAATATTATCTCCATGTCTTCATCATCGGTTAATGGAACAAGTTCATACTTCACAAATGTTGGCTGGACAACTTGTGGATATCTATAGATAATCAATATTTTTTCCCAGTGATATGGCTACATTGCTGATGTGGAGCGCGTGTCAGGTCCAGCTGGACACGGTCAGCACCATGTGATTTTTTCTTTCAAAAGATCCCCTGTTCGGGAAGAAGTGCTCCTGCTCCTTCGCCAGGTGGCACCCTAAGACGGGTCCACCTCGGTCGAAGTCGAGCCTCTCTCTGCCACTCCGCCAGATATCCACCCAGGAGGGGTCCACCTCGACCGAAGCTGGCGGCCCATCGCTCCCTCGCTAGGTGGCATCCCAAGACGGGTCCACCTCTGCCGAGGTCTAGCCGGGCCCCCTGCTCCTTCGTCAGGTGGCACTCCAAGACGGGTCCACCTCGGCCGAAGTCGAGCCTCTCTTTGCCACTCCGCCAGGTGTCCACCCAGGAGGGGTCCACCTCGATCGAAGCTGGCGGCCCCTCGCTGTCTCGCCAGGTGGCACCCCAAGACGGGTCCACCTACTACGAGGTTGAGTTGGGCCCTCCTGCTCCTTCGCCAGGTGGCACCCCAAGACGGGTCCACCTTGGCCAAGTCGAGCCTCTCTCTACCACCACTCCGCCAGGTGTCCATCCAGGAGGGGTCCACCTCGGCTGAAGCTGGCGGCCCCTCGCTCCCTCGCCAGGTGGCACCCCAAGACGCGTCCACCTCTGCCAAGGTCGAGCCGGGCCCTCTCGCTCCTTTGCCAAGTGGCACCCCAAGACGGGTCCACCTCGGCCGAAGTCGAGCCTCTCTCTGCCACTCTCGCCAGGTGTCCACCCAGGAGGGGTCCACCTCGACCGATGCTGGCGGCCCCTTGCTCCCTCGCCAGGTGGCACCCCAAGATGGGTCCACCTCTATCGAGGTCGAGTCGGCCCTCCTGCTCCTTCGCCAAGTGGCACCCCAAGACGGGTCCACCTCGGCCGAAGTTGAGCCTCTCTCTGCCACTCCGCCAGGTGTCCACCCAGGAGGGGTCCACCTCGATCGAAGCTGGCAGTCCCTGCTCCACGCCAGGTGGCGCCCCCTGACGGGTCTACCTCGACCGAGGTCGGCCCTACTCTGTAAAGTCTCGGGGAGGCAGAGACACGAGTCGCGAGGTCGCCACTAGAGCCAGCGCGCGCCGCGCTCCGTACAAGGCACCGGTATGGCCTGTAGTGATACGCAAAACCTCGTTTACACCAGTTAATCAGGGCCCCGTAATCGAGGAATGAAATCCTAGCGGGTAGGAGCCTGAAACGGCTGGAAGCCCACCGTCAACGCCCCGAAAAGAGAGCTCCCGTGCTCGGCCCAAGGCCTCACCAGTCTTCCCCCTTTCGTGATACACTGCGAACGAGGCGGGCCGATCACTTAACTTCCAGACTCGAAGAAGAAGGGAAGGAGAAGGTCCAGAGATCTCAGAGAGCCCCCTGGAGAGGACGTGGGCTGAAGGCAGTTTGATGATATAAAGGGACGGTAAAAACGGACGGAAAGTAGGTGGAAAAAAAGGGGAGAACACCAAAATAACGATTCGGGAGGATCTCGGGAAGTCCTCAGGTGAGAGCTCGGTGGCCCTAGCACGGGAGGCCGGGCCTCAACTCCTCTCTTCTCCACACTTCTTTCATTTTACATCTCCTCTAAGCACGGGGATCTTTCGGGAGCCCGCCTTAGAGGTCCTGTTCCATCTTGCCACTCTTTGACTTGATCGTCGGAGTGCTCCACCGGAACCCCCAGCCCGGGTCTCTGACCTTGTTTTGCAGGTCCAGAAGTTTGGAGATCTCGAGGTGAGAGAGTCCGAGAACCAGCGCCAGCTCACGAGCTACAGCCCTACGGTGAGATCGGCAACACCCAGTTCTATCAATATGGAGAACTCTACATATTTTATTCTCCAACTCTTGGAATGTCATACCAAAACTGATTCTAATTGCCTTTTTTAGTCCCTGATTATACTCAATTCCATTTGATCCATTAATCATAGAACCACTCAATATAATAATGCTGTGATTGTTTCTCCCATTATATCCTATATATTTATTAACAAAATATATTTAGAAATAACTTTCTCATATATTGATATCATTAAAAACTAATTAAATTACATAATTAATATGATAATAAAATTAAAATATAATTATTTTACTATCACGATGAATGTATCCTATCATCAACTACTAGGTAAAGGTCCTATCCCATTCAGGAATTGCATTAATTTTACGGGTTAACTTATAGTAATCAACGGTATGCAATGAAGACTGAATAAAATTTCGACAGTGTTTTTCCTTAGTTCTCCACGTACAAATATTTATGTATGCGAAAGAACAAAAGGAAAATGAAGCTCGAAATTTCATTCGGTCTTCATTGCACACCGTTTGATTACTATAAACTGACTTATAAAATTATTTGTAATTCTCAAACTGTCTATATTGGACAATCAATTGATTAATATGCATAATTCTCAGATCCGTACAAGTATAGAAAAATGTACGGATACTACAGAATATGCATATCAAGCAATTGACGGTTTACGGTTCTATGAAATACAAATTTATAAAAATATATATAAAAAATCAATGATTAATCTAAAAAATATTTCAAACATAATTACGTCATTGATATCAATATCTACATAATACATGCTATAAAATTTCATGGTGCATATTTATATAATAAAAAATAAAATTACAATATGTAGACTTCAAACTTCATTCATAATAAAATATTACTAAATAATTATTTACAAGATAGACATAATCATACATTTTAAAATTATGTAAACGTATAATAATTTATTAATATTAAATAAATCATATCATATTTATAACTATATTAATTACGCCTATCCATATTAATATATTATTCTTATATACTTATATATCATAATTAAGAATTACTTCAATTAATTAACGATGAAATAATCTTAATGATTAAGATTACTTCAAATAATTTACTAACATAAATTATCTACCATTATAAGTTCATATTTATAATATTTTTTTAATAAAAAATTAGCATATCATTATTCTTTTTATATTAATTAATACATTAATTGATTATTGAAATATAATACTAAATTTTAAATCTTAATAATTGGATCTACATATTATACATTTATTTATAATATATACTTTTTTTATTTAATTAATCATCATCAATATATATTATTTTTAATTCTTGAAATAATAAATATTAAACAAAAAATAGATAATCAAAACTTCTTATTATTTACTAATTTCTTCAATAATAAATTTAATAAATAAATCAAAACAAATTACTATCATGTAATTTAATCTAATTTATAATTATATAATACATCTAAAATATAATATAAACATGAATAAAAATATATGATTACAATTGCATTATAACAAAAACAGCATATCGTTACATTATAAATTTCTAAAATTATCGAACTAATTATTCAAAATTTCATACCAAACAAATAATATAATAATAATATTCAAAAAAATTAGAATAACAAAATAAATAAGATAATTACCTAATAGAAAAAATATATTTACGAATATTCTTTGACCTTCTTTTCTTGTACTTGAACCGGATCGAAACTTCGAACAGATCTAGCAACAAGCAAACAAAAAATTTTAAATAATATCAATTTTATTTGTCAAAAAAAAAAAATCAATTCTGGGAGGGGAGGAAATAAAAATCATACCTTCAATTGCACCAGGGACTGTCAAAGAACAAAAAAAATTAGGCCAGACCGGAGACAAACAAACCACAAAATAAAATCAAACTGGAATGAAGGAGGATGGGGCCGGACCGGAGATAAACAAACATAATAAAACGGGACTAAGAAATGGATCAGACCGGAGATAAACAAACAAAAAACCAGAAAATGGACTAGGGATGGGGCCGGCAAAGGGGAGAATGCGAAGAAGAAGAACAAAAGAAGAAGAAGATCAATGGAAGGGTTTATCTACCAGAACTCGTCTTTTGGAAAAACGAATTCTCAGGTGAATTCGTCTTTCCAAAAGACGAATTCAGAAGCTGCAGGCCACGTGGCGAGCTCATAGAATGGCTACGTTTATCGAAAAGATGAATTCGTCTTTCAAAAAGATGAATTCACCAGCTGCCTGCCATGTGTCCCCGATAGCCACGTGTCGTGTGCTCAGCTTGAATTCGTCTTTTGCAAAGACGAATTCGTCTTTTCGAAAAACGAATTCAGCCGACCTGGTCCCTCCATGCCACGTGTCCAGTTTTTTTTTTCAAAATATCTTATCTTGTCACGTGCCACCTAAATCCGTAAATATATTACGGACCACCTACTTTGATAATTAAATTTTTTTAATATTATTTTTAAAAAAAATTCAGAAAGAAAAGACAAAAATAAGGAGCCACAATGACCACAAACGCCAAATAATTGTGGCCTGAAGAGATTTTTTGTTTTTTGTTTTTTTTAATGGTACAAAAATAGAAAAAGTTCATTTCACTGGACTTCACATCAATGTTTTGGTTTTTTTGAACGTGAAACATCGGGCATCTGAGTTGGTACCTACCCCGCATCCATTTAAATGCCTTTAAAAAAAAATATTGTACACCACTAGCGCTACGTAACCCCAAAACACGTTATAGAAAATGCTTAATCACGAAAAGAACGACCCCTAAACCATTTTTATATTTCCAATTGCATTCTGATTTTAATTTAATGCAGCTAGATGATCCAAGTTTTAAATTAATTTTATTCAGATCCTAGCTTTGACTTTTTTTTTTTAATTAAAACTACTGCGATAAAATCATCACTTGATATCAGGTAATATATTTATGTAATAGAAAGGGATGATATGGACAAGATTTTGCTCTCTATTTTTATCATTTTTCAACTAAAGTGATATGGTGGAGACAAGGGATTGAAGTTTCCCGTATTCAATTACTGGAAATTGGATAAAATTGTTGACATTACTAACGTAAAAACAAAAACAAGGCAACTCATCTCTTCCGCTCTCCACACGCAGCGCTGCGCACGCCATACATGGATCCGTGCATTTCCATGCATTTTTACTTTTTTTATTTTATTTTATTTATTTTTAATTATTTATTTAATTTTATAACTGTCGTAATGGCTAGTCGAAGGTTTTTTGAAAATTTTCTTTGATATTTTGAGTCTATAAATAGGTTTCTATCACAGCCCTATAAGATGTAGGGTTTTGTGTGGTGCTCCCAAGTCTTGGAGAGACTTGGAAGACTATGACAGGGATGCTGGAGACGATCCCTGGAGTTTGGGGACGTGTCCCAAGCTATCCTTGAGATGTTCCAGGAGGGTCCCAGAATCATATTGGGTCAAGGGGCTTGACCCAGGTTAGAAAGTTTTCTCACATTGATTTGTTGGGGGAAGTTTTTTGAGAGATTGTAACATAACCCAATTGGGTTATGGGTTTGGATCCAAGTTTGTTAAATTGGTTAAGAGGTTAGCCCAGTTGGTTGGTTGTAACTAATTAGGAAGCCCAATCATATGAGGTGTCCTAATCAGTTTGTTATTGGTCCAAGACAAGTCCTAACTGTCCATGTGATTGAGTTCTAACAAGATTCAAGAGGTAGTTGCAATCCAACAAGAAGTCCAAGATCAGACGCCCAATCCAAGAAGGTTTCAACGCCCCCCATGTACTATAAATATGAGAGAATGGGGTGTGCGGTTGGAGGATCTAAGTGGCCGACTCCTTTGGGGTCTCACGGTCATGTGAAGACCGTGGAGAGATCTGCGTGAAGGTCTTGGTCCATGGGACTTGGCTCATGATTCCAAAGTGGAGCGTGGATGCTTGGAGTGCCCCTCATGGGCGTGGAGACTGAAGACGGACTGATCGGCGTCCGTTCGAGATCGTGCCATCGATAGACATTGAAGTTTTTGGCTCCCGAGTTGTACTTTGGAGAAGAGCACGTGGCCCATCAGTCTTCGCATGAGAAGGAAGCTAAATCTCCTTTAGGATAGTGGATCCATCCGCCTCCCAAGCCAGACTTCCTAATTTTATTTGGAAGAATTAGATTAAGTGGTTATAGACAGACCGGCATCACTACAGTGAATTTGGGATTTAGTAATGCTTTTTTTGACATTTTCCGACGCTTTTAAGCATCGCTAAATAAATCTCCGAGTTTTGTAAAGCGTCGCTATGCAAGCATTGGGACGTAACCTGCCGATGCTTGAAAAAAGTCGCGCTTTTGCCGATGCTTGAAAAAGCGTCGGCATTTTGCCGACGCTTAACACGTCGCTAAATGTTAAATCTGATTAGCGACACTTTAAAGCGTCACTAAGTTACAGTTTTAGCGACGCTTTAAAGCGTCGCCACTTCCAAACCTAGCGACGCTTAAAGCGTCGCCAGTTCCAGGTATAGTGATATTAAAGCATCGCCAGGTCCAAACTAGCGACGCTTTAAAGCGTCGCTAGATTTTATTTAAAAAAATAATAATAAACAGTCCATATACCAACCCATAACCTGTATACATTATGAAAATGAAACATTCAAACCTGTATCACATCCAACATACACAAACAAATGAAAATATTCAAACCTGTATCATATCACATCCAATAACACAAACACAAATATAAATCAAATATAATTTTTTTTTATATATAAACATATCAGTCCAAGTCAAATAAACAAAAGATATACATAAATAAAAAAAAACATATAGCATCATTGATCCATGGGAGGCTGGTCGTCGTCAGGTCTGCGGCTCGCAGATGCACCAGGAACTGTAAGATATACATCAGGAATTATAATACATACATATATATATTCTAAATTATTAGATACATACAAAATAATAAATAATTACTTACCTGAGTGACATGAACATACGCAGCATAGATGTAACATGCTGTAGCTGAGACCTAATGGTCTGCATCTCTGCTCTGTCTGCATCACGTGTGTCGGAGCTCTGCTATCTCCTCCTGGAGCTGACGAACATGTAACTGATCATGACTCTCTTAGTATCCCGAGTATATCTACACACCTCAGATAACTGAGTAGGGGTAACTCCAATCCCATAACCCCTCACTCGTCCAGGATGCTCTGGTCCCATCAACTTCGAGAATATCTCGGCCTCGATGCGATTGCTCTGTGTAGATGGAACCCTCGCCAGCACGCTCGGGATATCATAGAGGTAGCCCTATTCGATATTTTACAAAAAACATATATAATACTTAATAAAAATAAAATATAATATAATCTAATATAACATAATAAAAAATACATATATATCTCGGACTCGTCCCGAACAAAATGCCATCCTGGTGACAGTGAGTCATCCGATAGAACTCCACCTCACCAGGCTCCCTCCCTGCTGATCAGCCTATATAAAGAATAAATAATACAAAAAATTCAAAATAAACATCTTTATATCCCCGTACATTATACATGGCACATGCATGATACATGATGTTAAAACTAAAAGTATTATGGGATGAGAAACATGCAAACTCATGCCTGAGCCGTGCATAACTCTTGGACCCGCTGTGTGAGGAACAGACTGAGCAGCTCGTGCAGCTCTACTAATATCAGAATATGTCGCAAAATAAAATTAAAACAATGTTATATATTGTATAAATATAATTATAACAAGTGAAAATTAATAAATTCGAAGTGTTTGATGATGCTACACAACCTGTGCTATTCGGAGAACCAATAGTGCACCAGCTCCATCCACTGATGAGGGTGAACATCAGGAGACAGGTAGCTACAACCTGCTCCTCTGTCCTACCATCTAGCTTATAGTCTTCTTCAACTTCGTCCTATATTCTTTTCCACTTGTGATTGAGAGACTAAGCACGAAATCAGATGAATCTGAAGGAAGAACGAACTTGCTCTACAATTTAATTAAACAATAAAATAAATATTAAATGAAATAAGCAATTCAATTGTTAAAAACTAAGAATAAAATAATATATTAATTTTTTATCTGCACAACTCGTAGCATTTCTATTTTATATGCAGGAAGCATGTCGTTCCACTTCGAATAATTCAGGGACATAGCTGACCACGGCATGCTACTGTCCCCAGAAAGCTAGTCAACAAGCTAGCAGCTTTCTTAATAGGCTGTCCTAGCTTGTTGCACTCTATCACTATCCTCTCATCCTCAGGTAACTGCCACACATCACGGACTAATGTGGGTCCTCGCCTATGCCTGAGTCTCCCGGATCCATCTACAAAAAAAAATACAGAACATGTATATCAAAACTATGGCATATGCATGAATTGAAATGAGATAGAATTATTAAATTATGTACCCTGTATCTGTATATCATCGACGATAGGCTCGTAATCAGTATGATCCATAGAAGGACCGTGATGTGCGGACTCGGAGGGAATAACGTCGTCCTGAGGTATAGAGATAGTAGCATCGACCTGATGTGCAGAAATAGAGGGATTGCCATCAGACCGATGTGAAACTGATCGACTGCCCTCAGGCTATTGTGCTGAAGAAGTACCAGCCTCGATCTGGGAAAACTAAAACTGTACATCTGCTAATCGCTTCCTTCGAGGCATGGTGTACCTAACCTGCATATTTAAAAACAAGTCAGTCAACATTATAATCAAATTATAACGAAAATGAATTACAATTTAAATATAATATAATTATTAATGCAAAAAATGTAAACCATCTTACAAGTCTGGGTTTTGTCTTAATAACAGTATCCCATTCTTTATATTTCGAGTCTTGTACATAAAAAACTTGTCGAGCTTGAGATGAAAAGATAAATGGATCATCCTTCAATAACACACCCGTATGTATCAATCTTGAAAAATTGACAAGTACGAATCCGTTTGAGTTCTTTTCAAACCTCTCGGTGTATTTATATCCACCCAATCGCATCGAAATAATACAACTTTAAAATTTTCATAATAATCAAAACACAAAATATCTTTAAGTATACCATAATGATCATAAAAAAAATCATAATTGATCATAACAAAACTACAGATGGTATTGAACTATATAAAATGGAGTTATTCATGGACAACTTATCGGACATGTTGCAGTAGATTTCGATATCGAAGTAATCTCACTAAAGTGATCTATAAACAAAGTTTTTAGCTAGAGTTAGCTCTGGCAAGGATCTTCCAACATTCAAGCTAGACATTAGAATAGATAGAAAGTAAGTAATGAACATAAAAAAGAGTTATTTATCTTGAGATCCTTAAGGTCTTGGTTATTTAGTCAACCAATAGATGGAACGAAGCTTGATAAGATTAAACTGAAGGGAGCATCACTATGCATAAACGCACAAGGATATCAGGCATGTCATGTTTTTTTTGACTCCTAGGCATTTAGACTCTATTTCATCTCTTCCTGTTTGACCATTCTAGAAAGCCTATTATTATATGGATTTATATAACAATCTGTTAAAGATAGTTTAATTTGAAAAGAAAAGTAGAAGAGAAACATTACCAGGTGGTGCCAGTTAGCACCATACCACTTGGAATGGAATGCGACGAGATTGGCTAATTCAGAATCGCCAAACGGACAAGTATTTGCTCGAGCAACAAGGCATGATCTTGTTTCCTCTTCTTCTGTGAGCTAGCTCACATGTTGCTAAGGGTGCGATAATGATATATTTTGTGGATGAGCAGCACTTGGGTAATGATGAACCAAGAAACAAGGTGCCTTTCTAAGATGCCAGAAGAGGTGAGAGATGAGATCTCACCATGGTTATGGAAAGACGTGCTATTGAAGAGGAAGCTCCAGAAAAGATCATCAAACTAGAAGATAATGCCAAGTACGTTGAGTCCGACTTAAAGGTACGTTATCTTTGTTTATGTTAGAACTTTGGTTATATTATTTTAGCACCTAGAGTTCCATACGGTTGTGATCTAACTGTGTAGTTCTAAGAGCAATGATGAAGAGGTGATGTTTATCTTTTTTCTCAGATGTCACTCGAACTTGGATCATAAAAGCAAGATGAAGCAAGACTTGATACTAAATGTAGTCTAAACATTACTTGATAACTTATTTAAATAGGTTCAGCAGCAAAGAAATTAGTGGTAACTAATTCACTGTAAAGAAATAGGTTCAAAGAGCATGATTTCAAACAAATTCAGATCAAGGTTTTTAACATGAATTTTCTTGGTACCCTCAAGTATCCAATGTTTTTATGTCCAAAATTTCATTTTCTTGCCTAGATAATATGATTCCAATCCATCTCATACACTGTACTTATGGATTTTGTAGCCGAAGCGGAGCGATTTGGACATGAACCACCATGTCAATAATGTTAAGTATGTAAGATGGATGCTCGAGGTAAGGGTTATCAGCTTCATACTGATTTTCCTGTATATTGAAATACCTAACAAAAGCATATATACTGATTGCTTATTTAATTTGCTTGTAATTGAGATGAACCAAAACTAATCTCAGTAGTTGTGTTCTACAGACTATTCCTGATGTATTCATGGAGAATCATGAACTGTCAAGTATCATAGTAGAATATAGAAGGGAATGCGGTAGTTCTGACATGGTGCAATCAATTTGTGACCAGATGAAATTCAATTCCAGAGGATGATAGTATCAACATATTGAGGGAATTCTCATTGGCATCTGAAATTCTTGATGGTCGCGGACTATCTGGCACCTTTGACAATGGCCAACAAGATATACCCATCTCTCCAAATCAAAGGGGAGCAGAGAAATGAAGAGATTGTCGGGCAGGACTACATGGAAGAAAAAGCTATCAAATACTACAACTTAAGCTTAGTTGTGCATTCTATATCGTACATAAAAGGTCATGATTCTTGAAATTCTGTCACTTCATACCATTATTTCATGGCAAAAGATCTCATGTGATGTGATCCTGAAGAAGTTTGTGAAACAAAAATGCTTTCACAACTTTGATCCGAATAATAAACCATTAGCTCATGTAGTAATGTATCTTTTTCTTCTTTTTTATTTTCTTCCCATTTTACTATGTTCAGATGATCTGATTAGATGAATATTGCATTGAAAGATGTGTAAAATTGAATATGTTCCAAGTTTAGAGGATCCAAGACTTGAAGTAGTGGCCATGGCATAATGCAGGCAATTTGAATACTTCTTTGATCTTAGATCCATGGAAGAATTCTTTCATGTTCCTTTATACTAATCTATGACATACACAGCTTTGTTCCTTATAAAAAAAAAAAAAAAATGCATAAGTACATCATATTTAGTACCTATGTCATTGAGGTTGTCAAACAATAATTCATGACCAGGCAACTTTGAGAGGGAAATTCCCCCTCTCTGCATATCTGATGCACATTTTTAAGTGAACATATCAGATAATCTTATGTTAATGCCTAGGAAGAATTTTCTTTAGCCATTGCACAGGCGAGAACCTTCATTCTTGTAATCCCATCTCACAAATGGTTGCCCAAACTCATCTTGCTATAATAAATAACCATGAACCATCTTCTTCAAAATGAGTAGCTGTGCAAGCATCGTGGATACAGCAAAACTTAAACTGACTCTAATACAAATCCTAATTGACCCCATAATTTAAATAATCCAAGCATCAAAACTTGAACCCGAATAAGCTAAGATAAATAATACAACTTTTTTATTTTAAACCCAAATCCTTTAAACCCAAAATATATGACATAGCAAGAAAAAAAAAAAAAACTTACCAAGCTTCGGAGCAATACGGTGGAGAAGAAGGCGCCGGAGATGCGGCGAGGGACCGAAAGAAATGCCGGAGATGAAGACCAAGGAGAGGGAGGAGAAAAAAATGGGGTTTCAGGTGGCGGCGGCCGAAGGAATAAGGCTAGGGCTGGGGCTGGGGGTGGAAAAACTGAGTCCGGCGACACTTTCCGCCGATGCTTTAAGCGTTGGCGGGTTCAGGTGAATTGCCGACGCTTCTAAAAAGCGTCGGCGGAGTTGAGGAGAAACGGCGGGAAGAATTGCCGACGCTTTTAAGCGTTGGCGGAATTGGTATAAACTTCCCGGCGCCTATAAGCGTTGGCGGACTTCATGCACTTCCCGGCGCTTCGGAAAAACGTCGGCGAGTTCCTGGGTGTTCCCGACGCTTCACGGAGCGTCGGGAGAAAACAGTGGCCTATGCTCCGTTTTGCTGTAGTGCATGGAAGTTGAGATCTATTTCTAATATATAGAATCTTATTATTTTTAAAATTAGTTTTACTAATCATGTTTATTTCAGAAAAGTTATTATATCATTTTTTTAATTAAAAAAATTTCAACCCGAGTTCTAATTATAAAAACAACTGATTGGTCATTTCTATTTCATTGACATGCAGTTTGGGTTATTGCTTTCTTACTGCTGCTGATTAAAACAAATCTGATAATTCTGACCACAACCTATGATCATTTTTGAGCTTCTAGTCTAACTATTAAAATGACTTAAATGACATTAACAGGCGTAAATTTGAAGAAATATTTGCCTATTGTTACCACTATCTTTGCTGGGATAGCATGGTAGATGCATTGTTTGGACGTACGTCATACATTGACAAGCAATTGTATTCTGGAAATCTCGGTAGTGTTCATATCGATGCACCAGGTGACTACTGCCTAATATATAACTAGTTAAATTTTAGGAGTTTATTACATAAATTATACTGACACTTAATTCCTATCAATTCTTTTCTCCACTTACAAAGGTTAAAGATAAGGCACCAAATGGAACTTTAGAAATGACGGATGTCAAAGATCTTAGGTACGTGCTTTGATTGCTTTGGTTCCGTTCATATCTCGCTTCGTGATGCCGGTCATACAATATTTAAGGTTATCCTTTACTTCTTATTGTTCTGTAATTTAGTTAATTATGTTATCCAGCTTACACTAGATACTTTTCTATGTATAAAGTATTGCCCAGTTTAGAGATGGACATAATAATTCATCTAGCATTTTTCATTAATGTAAATTTAAAATTTTATTTTGTGAAAAAAAAAAAGTTGATGTAATTAGCAGGAAATTCCTATCACTTATCTCAGAATTGGGAGTAGCAATAGCTACCAATACTTTAGAAGTTTGTAATTCATTTGCTAACTTTGCTTTTCCATTTTTTAAGCTGTATTCCATGTAATCATTTGTATCCTTTTCCATATTTTCAGCTCCAAGGAAGCTTCTTCATAAATTTGACAATTGGTGCACACTACAAGAAAAACCAAGTTTAGCAACCGATTTTTCGGTTGCTAATAATTAAAAATTGGTTGCTAAATTAATTTGCAATCGATTTTGCAATCAAAATTAGTCGGTTGTAAAAGTATAGGTTGCTAAAATTTGTGACCGATTTTTTTCGGTTGCAAAATTTAGCAACCGATTTAGCAACCGAATTTGACATAATTTTTTTGAAAAAAAAAATCAAAGAAATATAAAACAAATTCTGAAAAAAAAAAATCGGTTGCTAAAAAAAAATCCAGAAAAAATAAAAAAAATCGGTTGCTAAATCGGTTGCTATAAAAAATTCCAAAAAAATAAAAAAAATCGGTTGCTAAATCGATTGCTTAAAAAAAAATCCAGAAAAAATAAAAAAAAATCGGTTGCTATAAAAAATTCCAGAAAAAATAAAAAAAAATCGATTGCTAAAAAAAAAATCCAGAAATAAAAAAAAATCGGTTGCAAAAAAAAAATCCAGAAAAAATAAAAAAAAATGGTTGCTAAATCGGTTGCTAAAAAAAAATCCAGAAAAAATTAAAAAAATCGGTTGCTAAATTGGTTGCTAAAAAAAAAATCCAGAAAAAATTAAAAAAAACGGTTGCTAGATCGGTTGCTAAAAAAAAATCAAGAAAAAATAAAAAAAATTGGTTGCTAAATTGGTTGTTAAAATTTAATAATTTTTTAAAAAAATTACCAAATATGAATTTTTTTCCTGAATTTACAAATTTAAGCTGAGATATATAAAGCAGTTATTCATTTCAACATTAGCCACAAATCATTGAGAAGGGTTCAATCACACCCATTAGACACAATCGCAACATATAAAGCATCCATTAGACAGCTTAGTCACAAATCAGATATTCATTTCAAGGGTTCAATCACATCCAATTATCCAAAAATAACAACTACATACACCAAATGGGTTTAACCGGAATTGAATACCAGGTACAAAATGAAAGTAAAACAACCAAAAAATTCTTTAAGTCATAACTTGAATACTGTAATTAATCGTCAGATTTAATGAAAAATAATAACATTCAAAAGCTCAGGATTGCCTCTTTTTCTACATTTAAAAGGGTCTAAGGCAGCAAATGGTTGCTTGCAAAAAGAGCAAGCCATCCAAATTTGCAACACCATTTAGATCCTTGCAAAACGGTCCGATCCAGCATACATTTTCAGTATTTGAAGCATCACGAAGATACCAAGACAACTCATCACAGCCTCTAGCCGTAGGTAACAAAAGAAAATTAATAAAATTCAAATGCACAATAAAACAGCAAAAATCGAACAAAACTTTCAAACAATAAGATTCAGAAGCTCAGAATTGCCTCTTTTTGTCATAAAATCTTTGATCATCCAAATTCAGTGTCTCCTCTTCATTAGACGAATCGTCAAGCACATACTATGTTCCAAATGTATCGAATATCATGCATCGATATGTATTTTGTGGATCATTATCCATTGGTGCAAAGGCAGGATCATTTGCATACAAATCAGGTACCCCACCGACACAAGGATCACTCTCTCCATGAGATGTCCAATACCAGTAATTCGGTACAAATCCTTTTTTGTAAAGATGAAGCTTCACTTCATTGGTAGTTAGGTACCTTAGATTTTTGCACTTGCAATAAAGGCATCTGAATTTTTCTTCACTTTGAAAGTTAGGTTGCTGACATGCAAAGAGTACAAAATCTTCCACGCCCTTTAAAAATTCTTCGGTATATCCCTTTCGACCCGGTAAAAGTCTATTATACATCCAACTACAAAGTTGAAAGATATCCATATTCTGTACCATATCAAAACATGATGATACAGAAAAATCAAATGAGGGTGGACTAAGCATTGTTAAAGAAGATTGTTGCATCTAAAATCTACATAAGTCCCTCTCCCTCTTTGAGATATAAATTAACATATGTAAAAGAATACTATAGAAGCGACTAGGTCTTAGAACCGGGGCAACAACATATTTACATAATTCTGTAGAAACTTTCATATTAGGAACTATCGACAATCATTATTTATATTCTATAACAAGATAATGAAGTCAAATTAAAAGTGACAAAGGCAAAAGAGGATTTATGAGAATTCTGAAAACAATACATGAAGAGCTATAGAAAGCAGAATGACATGGCACACTATGACATGATATATTAAAAAGCTATATATAAACCTCATCATCAAGATAATCATGAAGAAAATAATTATTTTGTTCATAAAAGAAGAAATGCAATCACTAACAAACCACAATACTAGCAATATGAATGAATAATTACAATTTAAGCCTCTGAAGTGACCATTCTTATATATCTATCTTCAAAAATTCACTAGTAACTACTTGATGAGATTTACTTAGAACATACATACAAGTTATTGGGAGCCATTATAGGTCTAATCAACTAGACTATTTTCATGTTTTGAACTTGTGACACCCAAGTCAAAATGGAGCAAGCCAAGTCAAAATGGAGCAAGCAACACACTGAAAAAAAGCATGCATTCATTGAAATGAGGAAAATATTTTTTCTAAAAAAAAATTGGAAGACGGCGATACCCGGATCCAGCGGGGCTCGGAACTAAGGAAGGGAGAGCCGGAGGCGGCGCCGGCGGTGCTCGGACCCGAGGAAGGGAGAGCCGGAGGCGGCGGCTAGCGGGGCTCGGACCCGAGGAAGGGAGAGCCGGAGGCGGCGGCCAAAGGGGCTCGGAGCGGAGGAAGGGAGAGCCAGAGGCGACGGTCGGCGGGGCTCGGACCTGAGGAAGGGAGAGCCGGAGGTGGCGGCCGGCGGGGCTCGGACCCGAGGAAGGGAGAGCCGGAGGCGACGGCCAAATGGCCTCGGAGCGGATGAAGGGAGAGCTGGAGGCGGCGGCCAAAGGGGCTCGGAGCGGAGGAAGGGAGAGCCGAAGGCGGTGGCCGGTGGGGCTCAGACCTGAGGAAGGGAGAGCTGGAGGTGGCGGCTATGGGAGAGAGAGAGAAAAAAAAAACGGGGGCGGCTAGGGTTAGGGAACGAGAGAAAAAAACGGGGGGGGCTAGGGCATCCTATAATACCCTCAATTTCTAAAAAAAAAAATTAAAAGAAATAAAATATTAGCAACCGAAAAAATTGGTTGCAACTTATAAAATTATAAAATTTATTTTTAAAAAAATATTAGCAACCGAAAAAATCGGTTGCAAATTACAAAAATTATAAAATTTATTTTTAAAAAATTAGCAACTGAAAAAATCGGTTGCAAATTTCAAAAATTATAAAAGTTTTTTTTAAAAAAAAATTAGCAACCGAAAAAATCGGTTGCAAATTATAAAAATTATAAAATTTATTTTTAAAAAACTAGCAACCAAAAAAATCGGTTGCAAATTTTAAAATTATAAAAGTTTTTAAAAAAAAAAATTAGTAACCGAAAAAATCGGTTATAATTTTCAAAAATTTAAAAATTATTTTAAAAAAATTTAGCATGAAAATCTCAAAAAATTATAATTTTTTTTAAAAAAATATTAGCAATCGAAAAAATCGATTGCAAATTACAAAAATTATAAAATTTATTTTTTAAAAAATTATCAACCAAAAAAATCGGTTTCAAATTTCAAAAATTATATTTTTTTAAAAGAATTAGCAACCGAAAAAATCGGTTGCAAATTACAAAAATTATAAAATTTATTTTAAAAAAATTAGCAACCAAAAAAATCAGTTGCAAATTTCAAAAATTATAATTTTTAAAAAATAAAAGTAGCAACCGAAAAAATCGGTTGCAAATTACAAAAATTATAAAATTTATTTTTAGAAAATTAACAACCGAAAAAATCGGTTGCAAATTTCAAAAATTATAAATTTTTTTTTTAAAAAAATTAGCAACCAAAAAAATCGGTTGCAAATTACAAAAATTATAAAATTTATTTTTTAGAAAATTAGCAACCGAAAAAATCGGTTGCAAATTTCAAAAATTATAAATTTTTTTAAAAAAAATTAGCAACCGAAAAAATCGGTTGTAATTTTCAAAAATTATAAAAATTATTTTAAAAAAAATTTAGCAACCAAAAAACTCGGTAGCAAATTTCAAAAATTATAAAAATATTTTTTAAAAAATATTAGCAACCGAAAAAATTGGTTACAAATTACAAAAATTATAATTTTTTTTTAAAAAATTAGCAACCGAAAAATTGGTTGCAAATCTCAAAAATTATATATATATATATTTTTAAAAAAAAATAGTAACCAAAAAAATCAGTTGCAAAAATTACCGCAACAGAATTCATTATATGGAGTTCATTTGACTGCAGCCTTTTCTTACTTCACTATGTGGAGTTGTTTCTAGAAGAAGCTCTACCAAATTTCAGCCCTTTGAAGGTCACCAAATTCTCTAGCTTTGTGAGTCACTTTCTCTTGATTTAACTTATTTGTCTAAAAATTGGAAGTAACTCCTAGAATTATATAATTATAATTATATAATTATCCCTTTGTGCTTTCTTAATTTTTTTATTTATCATCAATTTTGAAATATACTTGGCCTATCTTGCCTACTCTTGCATTAGTGTCCAAGTATTTTTTTTTCAATTGGAAATGTCATGTTTTCTCTTAGACCTATCACGTGGAAGATGTATGTGTGTGCTGTTAAATCAGCTTGCATTAGTGTCCAAATATATTTTTTTTAATTGAAAATATCATACTTTCTCTTAGACCTATCAAGTGGAAGATGCACGTGTGCTGTTAAATCCTCTTAGACCTACCACGTGGAAGATGTACGTGTGTGCTATTAAATCAGCAGCTAGGGAAATGAGAGATTCCTACTCCCTTAAATAAGCATGGGCGAAAACATTTCTCACCTTACGGAACCATTCCAAAAGTCGATTTTGCATTGTCAACCTCAAAATCGCGTCGATCGGAACCTCCCGGCGTATGCCTTGCCTCGCCGTGACCCGAGGAGCCTCGCTGTGCCTCGCCGATTGTCGCCGCGCCTTGTCGAGCCTCACTGCGCCTCGTCTCGCCGAGCGTCGCCGCGCCTCGCTGAGCATCGCCGAGCATCGCCGCGCCTTGCCTCGCTGCACCTCGCCTCGCCGAGCCTCACCGTGCTCTATTACAAAGGGAAAATTGTAGACCCACTTCGCCTCGCTCTGTTACGAAGAGGAAACCGTAGACCTGGGTAGTCGCCTCGTGTCGCCTCGCCACACTCCGTTACAAAGGAAAAATACCTAGACCCCGGATCTCTCGCAATGTATGTCTACTGTGTACAAAGAGATGTAAATGAGATGGGCATGAAACCAGGGAAGTTGTTGAGATCGGGAAAGTTGTGGTAACCGATCGAGCTTATCGAGTCTGGATTTGAATTTGATTAGGTTTACCGAGTTTGGGTACGAATTTGATCGAACTAGGAAATCAAGTGGCACATTGGGCTGCCTCTTTGGTTTCTATGGGCCGTCCCATTTTGTTATGCAGCATCCATTGCACTCAGGTTATTGTTAGCAGATATGACTTACTCTCTTGCGCACCTGCATTTGTACATTAGTTCCATGGTGTATCATGCCTGCCGTGTCGCCCATCTGTAGGAGTTAAATTGTCTTTGCTGTGTTCATTTCCGTAATGGGTCTCTTTCTGCAATATGATACCCTCTTTTCCATCCGAAATAAATTAAAATACGCCATATCACCGCTCAAACATCCTACCCTAATGAGTTGAGAGACAAGGATATACAGCAAGCCCACAAGAGACATTTTTATTTGTTTACTAACAATGTTGTCCTGACTGTCAGTTTCAAAAGCTAATAAGGACAAATAAGAATCTCAGCGCATACAGATTTAGATGGAACCAATATATCGCCAGCTACAGAGCAGCACAAAATGTAGACTCCCAAACATCAGGGATTGTCTCCTGCATGATATACGAACACACTAAACATGATAAACATTGCGAAAGCTTTTTTTACCGAGGGCCATAAAAACCTAAAACTTATAAGGATTATAATCAGAACATAGCTTCCAATAAACTTCTATATCCTGACATTGAATATATTATACTATATTTAATAACTTCCAATAAATATATTATACTATAATATAATTATGTTATAAAATATAATATATAATTTAAATTATACTATTACACTCTATTATTATATAATATATATATTTAAAATATTCTATTTTCTAATATTACAAATAAAATAAAATAAAAAATTATATTAGTTAAATATACATTATATTATATTATTTAAATATAAATTATATTATATTATTTAAAATATATTATATTATATTTTTAGTCAAGTCTCGGGTTTGGATATTAAATATCAAGATCTGATCCATTTATGTTAAAGTTAATCGGATCCGAGTTTGGAATAGCTTCAGACCTGGGATCAGTATTATTTTTTTGGACACTCTTTTCTTGGCATATCAATATTTATCCATTATATTTGATTTACTCACGTTTAATAGTTGAAACGTAAGTTACAAATTGATTATAGCATTTTCACGTTTACCAAATATGGATATATATAACATTTTTTTTAGAATTTGAACTTTTACTCACGTATATATTATACATGTCTAAAAAGCATGGATGTATATGACTTTTTTTGTAGTGTTTACATGCTCTTTAAAAATTTTGGATATTAATCCTTTAGTCAATGGATCAGCCAACATACAAGTAGTATCAATAAAATCAATAGACACTTGATGACTACTAATTCTCTCATTTACTGCAAGATATTTAACATCAATGTACTTATTTACATTGGTAATCTTGCCACTGTCAGAGAATGAAACTGTAGCAGAATTGTCACAATAAATTCTCAATAGCTTAGAAATAGAATCCATAACTCCTAGTCCTAAGATGATCAACCAATATAATCTGCATCTGAATAACCGATCATCTCCAGCTAATCGATTATTCTATTAGTGAGCATGTAGTCTTTAGTTTTCTAAAGATATCGCATCACTTTCTTGGCAGCCTTCCAGTGATCCATACCTGGATCACTTTGATATCTACCGAGTATTTCCAAAGCAAAACTAATATCAGGACGAGTACATACTTGAGCATACATCAGACTACCCACTACAGATGCATAGGGTATATCTTTTGTCTGATTTCTCTCAATCTCGTTCTTAGGATACTGAAATTTATTGAATTTATCACCTTTAACAATTGGCACTTCACTTGATGAGCAACTTGATATTCCAAACCTTTCTAGGATACTAGTAATATAATTTTTCTGAGATAAACCAAGTAACCTCTTATTTCTGTAACGATGGATTACTATATCAAGAACATAAGAAGTATCTTTCATATCAAAATATTTGAAAAGAAATCTTTTAGTTTCATATAAGAGATCCAAATCACTACGACTAGTAAAATATCATCCACATATAGAACTAAAAATATAAACTTACTCTCATGCACCTTCAGATATATACATTGATCAGCAATATTTTTCTTAAATTCGAAGGATACAATGATATCATTAAACTTTAAGTACCACTGCCTGAAAGCTTGTTTAAGACCATAAATGAATTTCTTTAATTTACATACTAGCCTTTTATTTTCTTATATTGAAAATCCTTCTGGCTGTTCCATATATATCTCTTCTTGTAAATCCCCATTCAAGAATGCAGTCTTGACATCCATTTGATGTACCTCTAAATCAAAATACGCTACTAATGCCATAATAATTCTGAATGAATCCTTTCCAGAAACAGGAAAAAATGTTTCAAAATAATCAATGCCCTCCTTTTGAGTAAATTTCTTTGCTACAAGCCTAGCTTTATATCTTTCAATATTACCTTTGGAGTCTCGTTTGGTTTTAAAAATCCACTTACAACCAATAGACTTAAACTTTTCAGGTAATTCGATAAGTTTCTAGACTTGATTTTTATTCATAGATTCTATCTCATCTTTCATGGCATTTAATCAAAGTTCAGAATCATCACTATTCATGATATCTTTAAATGAAACTGGATCATCCTTAATTCTAATATTATAATTACATTCTTGTAAGTAAATAATATAATCATCTGGAATAGCTGATCTTCTAATTTTAGCAGATCTCTATAATACTCCAGGTTTAGTATTATTGTGATTATTTTCAATTATCTCAGGTTCATTAATAGCCTATTCGAGAGGTGGTATATCAGCCTCTTGTTGATATTCCGTAGCCTCATAATTAATAATTTTATGTGGAACATCTCTAGATGTTGCTGTAATAAGAAAAGATTCTCTTATTTCCTCTAACTCCATGTCACGTTATTCACCACTCCCACTATAATTATCATCTTCAATGAACCTAGCTATTCCAGTTTCAACAATTCTGGTGGTGTGTGATCGATAATAAAACTTAAAACCTTCGACTCTTCTGGATATCCAATAAAATAATAACTTATAGTTCTGGGATCCAATTTTTTTTCTTGTGAAGTATTATAATCAAGCCTCTGCAGGACAATCCCAAATATGTATATGCACTAAATGTGATATTTTACCCATCCATAACTCAAAAGGGGCTTTAGAAACGACCTTATTAGGAACACGATTTAAGATATACATAGCAATTTTCAAGGTTTCCCCCCATAAATATAAAGGTAATGATGAATTACTAATCATACTCCTTACCATGTCCATCAATATACGATTATGCCTTTCAGCCACACCATTTTATTGGGAATTTCCTGGCATAGTATACTGTATTACAATGCCACAGTGTTCCAGCAATTTGGCAAAAGGTCCAGGATTACGACCAAATTCATCATATCTGTCATAGTATTCACCACCCCTATCAGATCTCACAACCTTAATTTTTCTATCAAGTTGATTTTCTACTTTAGCTTTGTATACCTTAAAGGCTTCCAAAGCTTCAGACTTTTCATATAATAGAAAAACATAACCATAACATGAGAAATCATCAATAAATGTGATGAAATATCTTTGCTCTCTAAAACAAGGTAAAAAATAGTCACAAATATCGAAATAAATCAATTCTAAGAGTCCTTGACTTCTAGTGGCATGCTTTTTATTATTTTTAATTTATTTGTCTTTAATGCAATCGATACACATACCAAAATCACTAAAATCTAGATTTGGTAAAATACCTTTCTTAACCAATCTAGTTATCCTTTTTTTTTGATATGTGACCTAATCGTCTATGCCACAATATCGAAGAACCCTCATTTACAATATCGCATTTCATTCCAACATTGACATTTAAAACAAGTAAAGATGTGCAAAAGAAGAATCCAAATTTATTTTATATAAGTCATTGCATAATATTCCAGTACCAACTAAAATAGAATTTCTTTATTAATTTAAAACTTGAATTTACAAAAGTAAATGAAAAACTTTCTAAATCAAGTTTTGTTAATGACACTAAATTCCTAGATATTGAAGGAACATAAAAAATATCATATATATCTAGTTGAAAACTGGTGTCTATAATAAGTTTGTAGGTCCCAACTGAAATAACCTTGGACTTCATCTGGTTTTTTATAAAGATCCATCGCTCTCTATCATTTAGTTTTCGGCTTAAAAGGAATCCCTGTAATAAATTGAAAATATGAATTGCAGCATCCGAATCAATCCACTAAGTATTAGAAGGAACATTAATGAAATTGGTTTCATAATAAACAAGTGATAAGGGAATACCATTCTTTTCAAACAATTTTTTTCTTTTTTTACAATCTTTCTTGACATGTCCCTCCTTGTTACAGAAGAAACATTTCACTTTATGTGAACCTTTCTTTGGTGGATTGTTCTTCCTTTATTTTCTTTCTTTGTCTTCTTTCTTTTAGATCACTTCTCAAAAATCATGTGAACAATTGGAACCCCTTCTTGTCTCAGTCTCTCTTTCTGTTGCACATATTATGATATAAGTTCATTCATCGATCATGATTCTTTATGTGTGTTATAGTAGATTTTAAATTGAGAAAACTATGATGAAAGGGAGTTGAGAACAAACTGGACAAGGAAGTTTTTAGATACTGTCATTTCTAGGTCATTTATTTTTTAGATATATAATGCATTTCCATAATATGCTTTCGCACTTCAGAAATTTTATCATACTTTATAGAGGTTAACTTGTTCATCAGGGTACCAGCTAGGGCTTTATTTGATTTGGTGAATTATTGCTCTACAGAGAAAATGTACCCAAAAATCAATTCATTATCAGGAATATATCCTCTTATGTTTCTCTCTATAGAGCTCTTAATTATCATAAGAGATAATTTATTAGAATGCTCCTACTTTTCATGTAATTTCTTTTGATAAGGAGAACTAGTGGGAGTTAGAGGATCAGGCTGAGATTTACGTAGAGCCAAATCTAAGTCTAGGTATTCTAGAACAATAAGAAGCTGCTCGTGCCAATCAGAGTAATTTGATCCATTTGGTGTAGGCATATTGGTTAGATGCGATGAGAGTGAAGCAAGAGTCATAGCGTAAATAAAGAAATATCCATATAGTTACTTTTATGATGCAGATTCCAAAAATAACAATTTTGTCAATAACACTTATTATATAACCATAAAATATCTTTGGATAATAATTATAGCATACAATAAGTTCTGTAACTAATTCAATCACAAATTTAACCATAATAATGCCAAGATATGTATTACATAAATCACAAATAACAATAATATGAAATATATAAGCAACAATAGTAATTATGGTATAAACATATAATTTATATTTAAATTATGATCTTTTATCTTAGTTACACTTTCAATGGTTTAGCCAACTATGATTTCAAAAATTCGAGATTATTTCCACCTTTGGGTGTAGAACTCCCTGTCTTTATATAATTCAAGTTGGTTAATCTATAACTATCAATTTTGTATCTTATTACAGTCACCTTTGGATCAACTATAACAGACATACTTTTATGTAATTCTAAAATATAATTAGAGAGAAAACTATTAGCTCTCAAGAACTCATCTATTCAAAATCTATAGAGTGCTCCAGGCCCTTTGGGACTATGCAAAAATATTCTTGAATAATGTAATAGTGAGTAAAATTATTAATAAATAATTTTAAAAATATTTAAATATTTTACCCTTCATGAAGAACTCGAACAAAATATTTTTCAAGTCATTATGAGTTCAATGGCTCAAAAATTGTTCAAATTGGATATAAAACGAGCAAGTTATAGGACTTCAATAAAAAGGACTAAAATGTAAAAAATAGAGGACCAAACTATGAATAGCAAATAATATAGGGGGCTTACTGTAAAATAGAATTTAAAAACCAGCAAAACTTAAGAGTAAATTTTTGTTTGGACTTATATATAATTTCATCTTTTGATAGGGACAAAATTATAAAAATTTCTTTAATCCAAATTAAAATTGACTTAATTTGATTGGACATAGTCAACTTTGATTGGACTTGTTTTAATTAATGGATTTTGGATTTTAAAACGGGTTAAAACCCAAAACCCAAACCCGTTAGCCTTCTTAAGCCCTCTTAACTTATCTAGGGATGACAATTTTTACTGATCCGATGGATATCCGACCAGACCCAACCCTAATGGGACGGGTAAAACCCGACCCGCCTAATTTATAAACGGACATGGGTTATATAAAAAAAAACCTGAGTCGAGTTCGGGTCGGATACGGGTAGTAGTATGCCCTGACCCGAACCTGACTCGTTTATATATAAAAAAAAATTATGTTTATAAAATATTTAAGTAAATTGGATATGGGACGGATATACCCGACTCGATCCAACCCGTTTAGCTTTTAAATAAACTAAGTTTAATGAGACTGGGTATACCCGACCCGATCCATACGTGATTTTTTTATACCCAATCCGACCCAACCCGAGACGGGTATGGGGTGGATAATTTTTTAACATGGTGGATATGGATTTTGGGTGACCCAACCCAAACCCGACCTATTGCCATCCCTAAACTTATCTCCTTCTTCCTCTCTTTCTCTCCCAACCGAGCTTTCCAACACCACCATTAATGAAGGGTGGGAGCTTGGAATTGCACCCAATCGAGGGCCGTCGATTGAGCTCTACCACCGGCGGCCATCTCCCGGTCGCCGACGACCCTGTTGCCGGTCTCAAGATGGTCAAAAACTCTCCAGGAAGGAGCGTTTAAATCACCGATTCTCCTTCCAAAATCCCATGAAAATCATGGCCAACCCAACTTTGGTTTTCATCTAATGGAGATCTGCCGGCCGAAACCAACCACCACAGCCATTTGCCGGCCATCGATGACCATCTCGTCGACTTCACGGTGGTCAAAAACTGTTGGTAAAGGGAGATCCAAAAAAAGGGTTTTCTTCCCAAAAAATTGGCCAGTGGTCAGTTTTCTTCCTCGGCAAGTCTTTTCCGGTGGTTCACCAACCCATCCCGACTGCCGGCGATCTTCTCCTGACCGCCGGCAAGCCCAAACACCGGTTCCAATTCCATGTGTTCCGGTGTTCCAAAATGGGAGGAAAGAGAAAGGATGTTCGGCACTGATTTTGACCCCAATTTTTTTATTTAAATATATTATTTATTTATTTATTTATTTATTTAAACTATAATTAAATAAATAAATAAAATATAATAATTTTTATTTTTTTTCCTGCTGTTTGCTATTCGCTTTCCGATGATCTGCCGACCAATGGAATACTTTCATGATCTGGAATATGATAGATAACAGCACCTCTCGCCAGTTTCCGGGTTTTCCTGGAAAGGGGCACTTATCACCGGTTTCCAGGTTTTTCGGTTCTAAACAATAGGAAAAAAAATTTTAAATAAAATTTATCTTAAATTCTTGCATGAATATAAAGCATGAACCAGTGCTCTGATACTACATGTTGGAAAATTTTTAATCCTTTGTACTTGGATAGTGCTTTTATGTGCATGCAAAACAATAATTACGGAAGACATACGTTGAGCCATTGTACCAGTCTGTAGATTGGGCAGTCCTTGAAATGTCCGATTTTTAGAGTGGGCAGTCCTTGAGATATCCCTCGCGCAGTCCTTTGAGATGTTCCTTTTTTTATCTGTGAGATGATTGGTCTTTTCTCTCCTTACTCTCTTCTCTTTATATGGATGATCGATGGGGAATCATACACCACTATTATGAGAGTTTGAGAAAAAAGACCAGGTAGCTTCTTATTTATAGCTGTATATATCTCTCCTATCAGAAAACTAATTGAAAGGCTAAAATTTCAGTCAGAGTTTTACTCCAGCCATGGTTATTTAATTTTATTGGGAATAGTTCTCTTTAATCAATTGGACTCTGATCCAGTACTTATGATCGAGTCAAAAGTTGACCATGATAAGATGATAATTAGACCACATATCAAATTTTAAATCTAACATCTTGTAGATATTCTAAGCAGGTGCGAGGGTCCATTAGAAACATGCTTAAACTAAGGGAAGAGCTCCTTCCCTTTCTTTTGTTTTGGGGTTGCTAGGGTACATGAAGAGTAGAGCTGAAAACTAATCAACCATAGATGGGATATAGATTATCCATATTCTATGCGCGTGTGTACATATAGTTGAGATGAACATGAACACAAATATTAAATGGATATCAAAAAATAGTATCTACATTTGGTCTAAGCGGACTCAAATACATATAGGATGTTAGGTATATTGATATCTATTCTAAATAGATACAAGTACAAGTTAAATATTAGTTATATTCATATTTATTTTATTAAAAATTAGATATTATTTTTAAATATAAATTATAATTTTAGGGAATATAAAATATGTGAATGGGTTCTGCCATCCAAATTAATTACATGTAACCTTGGATAACTGCATGATAGTTTAAGTCATAATTATTAAACCCATATCACAGACTAACCTAATCAAGGATTTGGATCACCCAACTTCTTGTTTGACTACTAGGTCAATCAGGCAAAGCAAATTTTTTATAAAATTTATTTAAAATTTAAAATTATTTTAAAACAACATTATAATATAAAAATATTAATTTTTTATTATATTAACACCACATTATTTAAATCACATGGATTTATATTTCATGTTATTTTTTAACCATAGCATAAATAGAAAGTAATCATAAATTATTTAATTTTTTAGAAATCTTATAACATATAGATATAATGCAGGAATATATAAAAGTTATTGGTATCTTCAATTATTTCAAATAATAAGATTTTGAAAATATCAAAAAATCCTTTTTATCAAAGAAACCTAATTGTTATATCATATTTTGAGGCCTACAATCTATTTTTTTTCAGAACATTAACCGTTGCTAGTCCATGTAAAATCTTATTATCTATCCATATAATCCATTTTCACGATACAAATTTTGGCCGTCTTTTAGTACCGGCAACCTTGCAAGGTTTTTTTTAGGGGGGGAGGTAAAGCAAAAGGAATAGAGAGAATAAATTTTGAAGTAGCTATCCCGCAGGTCTCCACTCTGTGGATAATGTTCGATACGAGACGTTAATTCTGGTACTACTAACTAAGACACTAGCTAGTAGAATAGAGATAAAGAGAAAGATCATGATATCTTACTCATATCAAGCGATCTTTCACTGATACTGACTGTCCACAAAATTATACATCGAATTTATAATCGATTGATAGTGAAATAAGATTTTTATTAACATGATAATGCTGCAAAGTTGTTGCATGGTGCTCGTATAAAAAGAAATGACGGAATGTTTGGACCATAAAATTGGATAAGGCCTCTCACGTGTCTCACATTATGTACGGAATTGAGAGAGAGAGAGAGAGAGACGTCTAACATTTGAACGGACCGGGCGGGCATTGCGACGTCACCCGCTCTGCACGCATGATAATTTATGAGGCGCACGCCAGCGCAACCACCACCGCACGAGATTATCCAACGTCACCCATTGTATCAATCTAAATTGGAGACCGGGCAGGCGTTCCAACGTTACCCGCTCTGCACGCATGCTAATTTATGAGGCGCACTGAAACAGTAACCACCTTACCTTACCCAAAAAAAAAAAAAAAAACCCTGCAACCACCGCGGCACGACATTGTCTCACGTCACCCTCTTGGATTAAACTAGGAAATCCACGTTTTAATTTACATGATCAATGACCTTCCATAATATATTAATTACATATGGATCTAGTTTTCTTGAATTAGCGATGTTGCTGCAACTTCTCCTGAACCGGGATCGGATAGCTAGGCTGGAGCATTCTTCTCCCGATCGACCTGCAACAATATCTTCAAGGGTCAGTGGTATTCCAGCGGTGGACACTCTGATGCTTAAGTCAGCAGGAGCTCGAGGGCAACAGAATGGAGGAATAGAATGGAGACAGCGTATGGAGAAAGAAGAGTGAACTTAGCTCAAAATGAGATCCCCCGGTTACCTTATATTGGTGTAGAACAGCCCAAAATCCGTTAGGAAAGAAGCCGAGAAAGATTGATCTGCCTCTAGGAGAATCTGGAGAGTGGCCACGTGGCACCCGAATAGGGCAACATCGTGGGAATAGTGGAGTAATGGTGCTGATGTTGCAGAATTCTGTTATAATAGAATTCTGGTTCCAGCTGGAAGAGGCTTCTGGAGTTTCCTGGATCCTCGAAGTGAATTGGTCGGACCTCGATTGGGGAGGGCCAGTCGGACCTCCAAAGAAGAGCGTCCGTCGGAGCCTCAGTAGGAGCAGGTGGGCCGGACCTCAACGGAAGTGGGTCATTCGGACCTCTACTTCAGTGGGTCGGACTTCCGAAGGAGAGCGTCCGTCGGAGCTTCAGCAGGAGCAGGTAGGCTGGATCTCAGCAAAAGTGGGTAATTCAGACCTCTATTTTATTGGGTCGGACTTTCAAAGGAGAGCGGTGGGCCGGACCTCAGCGGAAGTGGGTCGTTCGGATCTCTACTTCAGTAGGTCGGACTTTCGAATGAGAGCGTCCGTCGGAGCCTCAAAAGAGTGGTCTGGTCGAACCATAGCAAGAGGACGGTCCAGTTGATGATGAGCCAGTTGGGTATAATAATTGCCCCTCTTGCTCTTGGCCTTCAAGCGGCTCTGTAGCTTCGAAGGACGAGAGCATACTTGGCAATTAATGTGCCAATCCTTGAAATGATTACGAATCTGATCCTGTGTGCTACGACCGGCCGTATTCCGCTCCAAAATTCTTCCTCTGGATAGGTGTTAGCACCACATTGGTGGTGGCAAGAGAAGCAGTTAATGCCGGTACGGTATAATGATGGGCTGCTAGCCCGAAACGCCCGCCCGTCGAGCTCCTGACATGACGTGGTCGACATGGCATGATCCGAGCAGTTGGCACAGTGTCTGGAGCGATCCATCCACCGTTGGTTGGGCGGTTGCGCGGATCATGATTTGACATGATCCGGTGCATCCTTTCAGCTTCCCTATCGAATCGGAAAGTTGCGTCGCCTGCCATTGGATTGCGACGCTCGAGGGGCGCTGGGAAGTGGCCCCTCAGTGCCTATAAAAGGAGGGGAAGGTGGACCGAAGGGAGCTTTCTGCTGCACTTGCGTTCGAGGAGAAAGAATCCTTCTTCCCCGCTGCTCTCGCTCCGTTAGAAAATCAGACTCCAGGTCAGTCTCGTAACTGTCCCCTCCTTTTCCTGTAGCTTCCATTAGAATGGTCTCTGGTAGTCGGAGCTCGGCTCGCGGGAATAGGGAACCAGGTCAGTATGACATCCCCTCGATCATGACTTGAGATAGGGTAGAGAGCCTTAGGGCCATCTACGGCATACCGTCCACACTGCACTTGACCGTCCCCAGTAAGGAGGGAAGGGTGAACGACCCGTTAAATTTAGGGGCCCTTCTCGTATATGAAGACCACCTCAAAGCTGGTCTTCGGTTCTCGCTACATAGTTTCTTCGTCCAAGTCTTTAATTCCTATAGGATTACTCCCTCACAGCTGATCCCGAACAGTATTCGGGTCGTCTATGGCTTCCTGGTCCTCGGTCGGAGGCCGAAATCGAGTCGAGGCTGTCCTTATTCTCCATTTTTTTTCTGTTAAAGCAAGACTTCCGAAGCCAGGAGTGGGGATGTTTAGTCCCTGCCCTGGTCGAAAATATTAGGGGGCTTTCATCGGCCATCCATGGATGGAAGTCCTGATACCTCTTCGTAGATAGCTTAGAGCCCTGGGGGTTTGAGCTGGTATGGAGGGAACCAAGGCCGAAGGCCGTCGATGGGAGGAAGATATTGAGAGCTGACGAGGCCGACTTCAATAAACTGAGTGATAACGACCTGGCATTTGTGCGCCCCTTGCTCCAAGAGGATAGTCTCCACCGGGCTGGGATCAGCCAACATCGACAGCTAGGTAGGATAGATACCCACATTGAAAACCTTCTATCTTCCTCTGTCGGTTTTATTGTTATTGCTAACTCTACCCTTGCTTTCTGACAGGTGACAAAATGAAGCCAGACCGAACAATTATCTTAGCACTAGCGGCCCAAAGGAGGACCGTTCGGACTACGAAGCAGGCGACATAGAAATCGAAGAGGCAGCGGACGAAGGAGCCGACATTCGAGAGGCCGACCAAGCAGCGGGTGAAGGAGCAGAAGGCCGCCATTGTTTCCATAGAGTCCAGAGATGATGATGTGCCGCTGTCGGAGGGCCTAGCGGCGAAGGTAGAGGAGCGCTCATCTTTGGTTGGGTAGCTCATTGCCCGAGCGGGAGAGAACCAGCCGCAAACGTCCTACAAGGAAATAGAGCTGACCTCTCTGCTCATCGAGCTGACGGAAGAGACTCCCCCAGCTGCCAAAGGGGAGACACGAACCGAAGTGAAGATGACCGGTAGGGGGGAGGCCGTCGACATTAGCAATGATACATGGCGTGCCATACACGATGCTAAGTAGGTCAAAGGCCTGCTCATAAGGGCCGTCGAGGGCATTGACTAGAACAGGTCGGGTTAGCGGACGGTGAACGAGGCCGCGAGGAGTTCCTTTCACCATATGATGGGGGTAAGTCATCCGCATCCGATCTCTTAGCCTTGGCCTATGAGACACTAACTTCATTTTGTCATTTGTAGCTCCTTCAGGATATGCGGCTAATGGATGACAGCCTTGGTGAATGTTGGACCTAAAGGGGCTCTTGACCAAGAAGGCCGAGGTAGCTGAGGTGGCCAAAGATGCCATGGAAGTGGCACTGACAGCCGCTAGAGTGGAGCTGTCCGCTCTACGGCAGCCGAAGAAGAGCACTCTACCCTGCGACCTGAGGCAGAGGCTCAAAAAAATTAGATTATAGACTTGCTGGCTCAGCGGGATGACCTGAGTACCAAGCTGAAGGGCAAGAGGCAGCGAGCAAAGTCCCTGGCCCACCGATTAGCTAAAGAGAGGGCACGCCTGTTCGAGTCTGAAAGGCATTCGAGGGGCCACCAGGTCGAGACGGAGAGGTACAAGGGTTTATTGAAAAAAACCCAAGAGCTGATGAAGACGGCGGCTGAAGCGATCGTGAAGAAATATAAGACCTCAGAAGATTTCAAAGCAGAGAGCGCATATAGCTTTGACTATGGGTACGAAGAGTGCCTAGAAAAGGTCAGTACCGTATTTGCGGAGCTCGACCTTTCCTCTCTACGGTTACCGAAAAGGGTAGAAGAGGAAGGTGCCGAAGAAGAGGTGGACCCATTTGACGGAGGGGTCGAACCCTATACTGAAGCCGGCGTGGAGGAGGTCGGATCGGATGTCCGAACCGGAGCCGAGGTGGAGGCGGCAAATGTACCCGTGAGTGCTTCGGCTATGCCAGAAAGGGCTGAAGCTGAAGCCGAAGCCCCGGCTGCATTGGATGGAGCCGAAGTCGGAGTCATCGATGTACCTTCGGCAGGTCAGACCTAAGTTGTTTGTAAAGGTCTGACCTCCTCCCTTTTGTAAAGAACTACCTTTATAACATAATAGAACTTCTTGCCGTATCTCCATATGTATGTGTCTCAGTTTTTATGTGGTCGATCGGATAGACCAAGGCTCTTCTCTTTAAAAATGTTTCTAAGTATTGCTGTTCGTCTAGGTAGGACTGTGAGAAATAGTTGTTGTATAGTAGCTTAATCCAAGACCAATAACTTAGAAATCTTTCTAAATACGGGTCCGTCGACCTGCCTGAATGTGGGTCGGACCTTTTGAAGTAGATGTTGGATAACAGCTCAGTTCAAAGTCGAAGACAGTTGATATAGCTGCCGGACAGTAGCTCAATCCAAACCAAGACACTTAGGAATTTCTCTAAGTGTTGGTTCGTCGGCTCGCCCGAATCTTGAAGACTGTTGCCGATCGAAGTTGTACTTTCAGAAGTGGGCTGCCCTAGAGCCTTTGCCGACTAGAGTCGGACTTTCAGAAGTGGGCTATCCTAGAGCCTTTGCTAATCAGAGTCGGACTTTCGGAAGTGGGCTGCCCTAGAGCCTTTGCCGACCGGAGTTGAACTTTCGAAAGTGGATCGCCCTAAAGCCTTTGCCGACCGAAGTCGGACTTTCAAAAGTGGACTGCCCTAGAGCCTTTGCCGACCGGTGTCAGACTTTCAAAAATAGGCTGCTCTAGAGCCTTTGCTGACTGGAGTTAGACTTTTGGAAGTGGGCTGCCCTAGAGCCTTTGCCGACTAGAGTCGGACTTTCGAAAGTTCTTCATAGAAGAATTGTAGACTTTATTGATAATACTTGCAAAGGTTGTCTACATTCCACAGACGCGCTACTTGCCGTCCGTCCAAATGTTCGAGTCGGTAGGTTCCGGCTCAAATTACTTCAATGACTTGATAAAGGCCTTCCTAATTTGGGAAAAGTTTTCCTTGCTCGATTGGTCTTGAAATTTTTGCCCTCTGCAAGACTAGGTCTCATACTCGGAAAGTTCGAGCCTTGACTCACGAGTTATAATATCTAGCCATCTTTTGACAGTAGGCCACCATCTTCAAGCTTGTCTGGATCCTGGTCTCTTCAAGTAGATCTAGGTCAGCCCTCCGTCGCTCTGAGTTGGTTGGCTCGGTGAAGTGATCAATCCATAGGAATTTCAAAGAGACTTCCACGGGGATGATTGCTTCACTTCCGTAGGTCAGGTTGAATGGAGTTTCCCCAATCGCCGCTCGAGCAGTAGTCCAATAGGCCTAGAGCACCGAGTGAAACTCTTCTGTCCAAAGCCCTTTGGCATCATTCAGTCGGGTCTTCAGTCCATATAGGATTGTCCGATTGGTGACTTCGGCTTCTCCGTTGGACTGGGGATGGTCGACTGAGGTGAGCCGATGAGAGATGTGGTACTGCTGGCAGAAGTCTCGGATTTGGGTTTGTCGAACTGCCTTCCGTTGTCGGTGATGATTGTCTGTGGAATGCTGAATTGGAAGATGATACAGTTCCAAACAAAGTTTTCTGCCTTGGCCTCCATAATTTATGCCAATGGTTCAGCCTCCACATACTTGGTGAAGTAGTCAATGGCCACAATGAAAAACTTTCGCTGACCAGATGTCGAGGGGAAGGGTCCCAGGATGTCTATCCCCCATTGTGCGAATGGCCAAGGTACGGTGAGCAAAGTTAGTTGGCTGGCATGCCTTCTTTGAATATTGGAATACCTCTGGCACGCATCGCATCTTCGGACGAAGTCCGATGCATCCTTCTGAATTATAGGCCAATAGTATCCCTGTCTGATGATTTTGTAAGCCAGGGATATCCCTCCAAGATGGTTGCCGCAGATGCCTTCATGTACTTCCCTGAGTGCATAGTCTGCATCAGTCGTTTCCAAGCACTTCTTCAACGACTATGAGAAAGATTGCTTATAGAGGACACCATCAAGGATGACGTACTTAGAAGTCATCCAGTGTACATGCTTGGCTTTGATCGGATCTTCCGGAAGAGTCCCTCTGACAAGAAATGTGAGGATTGGATCCATCCAAGAAGCTTCTTGTTCGACCTGGTGGATCTCGGTCGGCTCTTCAGCAATACTTGGGCATTGCAAATGCTCCATAAAAGTTCGGTCGGAGGTGTTGGTGATGGCCATAGCCAATCATGACAAAGCATCCGTCCGGAGTTCTACAGTTGAGGTATATGAAGAATTTCAAAAAATTTAAGTCAAGATACGAGGCTTTGTACCTTGTTTAAGTACTTGGCCAGGGTTGGATCTCTTGCTTCAAATTCATCCTTCATTTGATTTACCACCAACTGAGAGTCGGAGAAGGCCCTGATCCGGTCAATGCCCAGTTCATTGGCAATTCTCAGCCCAGCGAGAAGGGCTTCGTGCTTCGCTTGATTGTTTGACACCTGAAATGAAAAGTGTAGAGCATACTCCAAGCTTTCTCCGTCGGGGTCGGCTAGAATCAGACCAGTCCCGTAACCTACAAGGTTGGACGCTCCGTCCACATGAAGGGTCCAAGCGGGCTTAGCTTCATCGACGGTGTTGGCTTCAGGTGCTTCGGCCGTTTGAGAGGATGCTCCCTGCTTCCAGGTGGACTCTACAATGAAGTTAGCAATTACCTGAGCCTTCAAAGCTGATCGGGATTAAAAAGAGATGTCGAACTCGCCAAGTTTGACAGCCCACTTGGCGAGCCGACCAGAGGTGTTTGGGCACCGGAGGATAGCCTTGAGGGGTTGGTCCGTCAGCATAATGATCGGATGAGCCTAGAAGTAGGGTCGGAGCTGTTTGGCCGCTATGACCAAGGAATAGACAAGTTTTTACATTTTAGGGTACCTTGTCTTAGCATCATGGAGGACCTTACTAATGTAATAAACAGGTTTTTGTTGACCATCCTCTCCTACTCGCATGAGGACGGAGCTGACTACTTCGTCCGACATCGATAGGTAGAGACACAAAGGCTCTCCCTCCATTGGCTTGGCCAGCAACGGAGGGTTCTTCAGATAATCTTTCAATTCTTCAAAAGTCGACTGATACTCGTCAGTCCATTGGAAGCAGTTTGACCGGTGCAGGGTCTTGAAATATGGTAGGGACTTCTCAGCCGACTGAGAGATGAAGTGGCTAAGAGAAGCTATCCGGCCAGTAAGCTCTTGCACTTGTTTCTTATTGGTCGGATGTCCCATCTCAATAACAGCTCTGATCTTGTCAGGGTTGACTTCAATTCCTCTTTGTATGACCAAGAAGTCGAGGAATTTTTTGGAAGTCACCTCAAAGGTATACTTGGCAGGATTCAGCTTCATCCGATGGCATCTCAGTGCATCAAAGGATTCCTGCAAGTCTTTGATGTGGTCAGCTCTATGGAGGTTCTTGACTATCATATCATCTACATACGCCTCCATGTTTCTCCCGAGCTGCCCTTTGAAGATCCGGTTGATCAGCCTTTGAAAAGTAGCACCGGCATTCTTCAAGCCGAAGGGCATCATCTTGTAACAGTACAGACCTTTGTCGGTGACAAAGGCCGTCTTCTCCTCATCCTCTGGGTGAATTTTGATCTGGTTGTAGCCGGAAAAGGCATCCATGAAGCTCAGAAGCTGATGGCCGGCCGTGGCATCCACCAGCTGATCAATCTTCGGCAGGAAAAAGCTATCCTTTGGATATGCCTTGTTGAGGTCGGTGTAGTCCACATAGATCCTCCACTTTCCACTAGCCTTCTTCACCATGATAACATTTGCTAGCCAGTCAGGGTAATGGGCTTCTCTAATAAAGCCCGCATTGGAGAGCTTCTTCACCTCCTCCTCAATAGCCCTTTGTCTTTCGAGAGCGAAGCTTCTCTTTTTCTATCGGACAGGCCTGTAGGTTAGATCCACCTTAAGCTGGTGAGTGATGATGTCCGACAGGATGCCTGGCATATCCGACACCGACCAGGCAAATACGTCAGCATTATTCCTCAGGAAGTCAATTAGCTTCAGTCTGACTTCCTCACTAAGTGTGCTCCCAATTTGGAGGACTTTGGTAGGGTCATCCTCCCGAAGGGCGACAAATAAAATCTTCTCAATGGGCTAGCTATGGCCGTCGACTTCGGTCCTGAGGTCAAGCTGTTCAAGAGTGGGATGACTTTTCGAATGCCTGTCCTGAATAGTTAGGCACTGCCTAGCCATCCTGCAATCTTCCCTCATAACTCCGACCCCACTCCTGGTCAAAAATTTTGCCAGCAGATAGTAGGTGGAGATGATAGCCCGAAAATTGTTAAGGGCCGGTCGACCGAGAATGGCATTGTAAGCAGAGGTCATACGTACGACCACAAAATTGATGGGGAGGGTCTTTTGGTAAGGTTTCGTTTCGATTGTCACAGGTAAAGTTATTTCTCCCTCAACTCTGACAGAGTTTTCCCCGAAGCCCATCAGCGGTGTGAGGGATTCTTGTAGTCTTGACCTAGATAGGTTCATTCTTACAAAAGCATCATACAATAACACCTCTATGGAGCTTCCGTTATCTATAAGAATCCTTTTTATATCGTAGTTGCTAATCACTGCCGACACGACTATAGGATCATTTCTAGAAACATGGGATTCCAGGAGGTCTTCATCGGAGAAGCTGATTGCATTGGAGTTCCTTGACCTCTTGGCAATGTCCGGGTCCCCTTCATGTCTCCAACCGGACCTGCGATACAGCATGCCAACATTCTCGCCAGTCGGACGCTGGTTAGGAAGCTCTGCCTCCTCCGGAGGGTCTCTGGCAGTTGAAGCTTTGGCCTGATCCCTGCGGGGTCGGACATATTTATGCAGGTACCCCCTCCAGATGAGGTGTTCAATGGCATCCTTCAGTTGGAGGGACTCTTTGGTGTTGTGTCAATGGTCCCGATGGAACCGGCAGTACTTGTCTCTGTTTCTAGATGTAGAGGGCCCCCTTATCGGACGAGGCCTTTGCAAGAAGGTCTCGTTCTCAATTTCCAGGAGGATCTTCTCCCTCAGAAGGGAGAGGGGCACATAGGTTTCGAACCTCCTAGGAAAGTCCTTCGGCTTCGGACTTTGGCTTATGGCTGAGCGGTCACCGTTACTGGGAGGTCGGACTTCGGGAGCCGGGCTGACCTCCCTTCAGCCTGGTGTCGGCTCGTCGCTTGTTCCTCTGCCAGGGCATACTTCTGCGCCCGGGCCAGCAACCCGGTGTAGCCAGTCAAAAATCTTTTGTCCAAGGAGAAGGTGATCCTGGATGAGCGCAGCCCTCTCTTGAAGGTCGACATAGTTACGTCTTTGTTCAGATCCAGGATCTCCATGGTCGCTGAGTTGAAACAGGCCATGTACTCCCGGAGAGTCTCTCCCTCCTTTTGTAGCATAAGGAAGAGGCAGTTGGTGTTTCTTGGGATCCGACTGCAGGTCCTGAAATGGGAGAGAAAAAGGTTTTCAAGTTGAGGAAAAGAGTGGATCGTACCTAGCCGGATGGCGGAGAACCACATCCGAGCGGCCTTCTTGAGGGTGGCCGGGAAGGCAATGCAATGGAGGGTGTCAGAGGTGCCCTGTACCATCATGTGGGCCTTGTAGGTGCCTAGATGATCCAGCGGGTTAGTGGTGCCATCGTAGGGGTCCGCCTGTAGGATTTTGAAGTGACGGGAGATCGGCTCCCCCATGATCTTATCAAAAAAAGGCGGGCGGGAGTTGTACACCTGCCCCCCTTTGGCCTTTTGCCGATCGATGATCTCGACAATGCGCTCCTCCATGCATAAAATCTTGCTAGTGTAGTCTCTCGGGACTTCAGCAGGATACCGAGCAGCAGCGGGGATGGAATCGACGAAGGAGGGTGAGGCGGACCTCGCCCTCTTACCGTCGGTGCGAGCCCCCAAGGATCTTCAGGGCTCCGAAGCAACCTGGAAGAAAGGTTGAGGGACTTCTTGCCGTCGGCTTGCCTCAGCAACGGGTTGATGGTTGGTGCAAGACACAACAGGCGGCTACTGCCGGTTGTTAGCCATCTCATGGAGGTGCTGAACCGCAGTGATGAGTGTATCGATACAATTCAGTAGTATTTGGAATTGCTGTAATCTCAAAATAATAGTGGGTTCGGCAGCGGTAGCATCATTCTCCCTGGGAGGTCTTTCGGACTTGGACAGGGAGTGACCTCTTCTGGCGGAGGTGTTATGGGCTCTTCCCTTAGCCATTGCTTGACTTAGTGTACAAGTTCCTCCTTTTAGAGAAGGGTAGGGCCCTTCCTCTGGGACCAATCCATTGCTGTAACTTTTCCTGAACCGGGATTCGACGGCTAGGCTGGAGCGCTCTTCTCCTGGTCGACCTGCAACAATGTCTCCAAGGACCGGTAGTGTTCCGGTGGGGGACACTCCGATGCTTAAGTCAGTAGGAGCTCGAGGGCAATAGAATGAAGGAATAGAATGGAGACAGCGTATGGAGAAGGAAGAGTGAACTTAGCTCAAAATGAGGTCCACCGGTTACCTTATATAGGCGCGGAACAGTCCAAAATTTATTAGGGAAAAAGCCAAGAAAGACTGATCTGCCCCTAGGAGAATTTGGAGAGTGGCCACGTGGCACCCGAATAGGGCAACATCATAGGAATAGTGGAGTAGTGGTGCTGATGTGGCAGAATTCTGTTATAACAGAATTCTGGTTCCAGCTGGAAGAGGCTTTTGAAGTTTCCTGGATCCTCGAAGTGAATTGGTCGGACCTCGATTGGGGAGGGCCAGTCGGACCTCCGAAGAAGAGCGTCCATCGGAGTCTCAGCAGGAGCAGGTGGGCCGGACCTCAGCGGAAGTGGGTCATTCGGACCTCTACTTCAGTGGATCAGACTTCCAAAGGAGAGCATCCGTCGGAGCTTCAGCAAGAGTAGGTGGGCCAGACCTCAGCGGAAGTGGGTCATTCGGACCTTTACTTCAGTGGTTCGGACTTTCAAAGGAGAGCGGTGGGCTGGACCTCAGTGGAAGTGGATCGTTCGGACCTCTACTTCAGTGGGTCGGACTTCCGAAGGAGAGCGTCCGTTGGAGCCTCAGAAGAGCGGTCCGGTCGGACCACAGCAAGAGGATGGTCCGGTTGGTGATGAGCTGGTCGGGTATAACAAGCGATGAATACTAAAATGTATCAAGGATTTTCACATCATCTGTTTGGTCCTGTGCCCGTATCTTATTCAAAATATATTCACTTAGATGAGTATTTAAAATTATTCAAGTATTTAAAGATAGAGAATTCTTACAATTTTTCATAATTCGATTTCTGAAATAAAGATTTTAAGAAGTAAACAATATTCTCGATGAAAAAGCGTTTAACACCGTATAAGAAGATCTTGAAGCTATTGATGTAACAATTCTATAATATAAGCTTTAAAATTATTCTTCTGGTTCATGTCTATCTAATAATTCTGAGACACGGGAGTAGCATCACCAATTACTGCAGCGATGCTACTAGAATCTCATCATCAAAGACTACTTTTCATTAGAGAAATTAGAGTCAAGATATATACTGAATTGGTCAACGAAAAGGTATCTTTAATTATACTTAATATATTGTAATCTATTTCAATTTCATCATTTTATCGATGATAGTAGGATGCAGTTATTGTACCGATCATTCTGATATCCTTAATTTCAAGGTAAACGCCCTTGACATTGAAGCAACTTAGGACTGAGTTGTACTAGTTTGCTATTAACTTCATTCACTATCGAGATTTTAAACTTTTTCATTTTTACTTATATTATTTGCATTATTATGAGCTAGTTTAAAATTATCTAAAATAATTTATAGTTATGGATTAATTTAGTTTTAATGTGCGTGAATTGAACAAAGTGAACAGTTTATATGTATTAAAACATGAATTAATTGATGATCAGAGATTGTACTCGATGATATTAAGCTAGTCTATAATAAAAATGATATAAATAAAGATAAAAAAGGATAAGAATTTTGATTATGAATGAAGTCAACAGTAAGCAAGTTGCTATTCAGTTCTAAGCTATCTTGGTACCGAGACTTGATGATGGATGTTCATCTTAGAGTTGAAGGTATCTGATATGACTGGTGCTAGAACTACATTACTGCTATTGTCGCCGATCGAATGGAGTTAAAATGGACTGTAATATCTTAAGCACAATTGAAGATATCTTTTTATTTACTAATTCGATATATCTAGCTTTTAATTTATCTAGCTTAAATCGATTTTTGGTGATGAGATTCTAATGGCATCGCTGCGATAGTCAGTGGTGCCACTCTTATGTCTCAGGGCAATTAGATGGGCATGGAATAGAAGGCCGACTTTAGGGCTTCCTCTCCAAAGTGGCCACTATAGTAGATCAATGGTTTCAAGGTATTCTTCTACGATCTCGAGCATTTTTCATTGATGATTTTATTTTCTTCTTGGAGTCCTTCCAAAAGTCGGAGTATGAGAAGGTCGCAAAGATTCTCTATCTTTAAATTTTTGAATCATTTTAAATACTTATCTTCCATCATTTTAATTCGATGAATATGATGAGTAGGAGTCAGAGGGATGAGTAGGAGTTAGGTTATAGGATTTGACCATAACTTCAACCCTCTCGTAGTTTGATACTCTTCGACGCTTTCATCTTAGACTTTGACAATCCAGACATGGAGTAATGCACATATCAAGAATATCGTGACCCGAATATTTGCTAAGTGATCTCAGGACATTCGGGATGCCATCGATATTTTGATCATCGATACTCTTCGAGATTCGCATCTACGTGATTAGCTGGTCTCGTCATGACAGTCATCACAATAGGTAAGACTATTAATAAAACTCTTTACTTATTTTAATTTTTTATATTTAAAAATTTGTTAATAATATTTTAATTTTTTATTACAATATATTGGGATATCCAGCTCTCATACATTCTTTGATAGAGAGGACATGTAGCATGATGAGTAGGGTGAGAATGATGACGAATGATTTTTTTATTTTGATAGTGTATATTTATTTTTTTAGCAATACAATTTTATAATTTATATTTTTAATATAATATAATTAATTTTTTAATTAATAATTATGCTTGTTAATTATTACTTTATATTTAATATAGTTTAAGAACTTTAATTATTGATTATTAAAATTAAAATAGATTTTTAAAAAATAATATTATTTTTAAAAAAATTAAAATAATTATTAGTGATGGTGTCAGTGACGGTATTTGTCGTCGCTAAAATATTATTACTGATGATCTCTTTTAACAATGTAATTTTTTTTGGATTCTAATAACTTTTTAATTATTTTTTTTTAAAATAGAATTATTATTAGTGATGGACTTTGCTATTATTAATAACTTTATTAGCGGTGGTTTCTAAGCCATCTCTAATAGGGATTAGTTGCAACAGGATTTTATGTGATAACCTTTTAGCGATAGGAAGCCTTCACTAATAGTATTAGCGATGGGGGATCACTGATACTTTTTTCTTGTAGTGCTCCGACGAGGCATTGGTTTCGCTTCACTCAATTCTTGATGCTCTACATGAGTGAATATCTCATGTATAGCTGCCTCCTATATCGATTTCTTGCCTATATACTCTCCTCAATGTCCTAAGTATCTTTAATGCATCATGTAGTCTAGCACATCAGTATAGTCAAAATATGCAGCAACATCCTCAATAAATGTGAACTGTCTTATATCTTCATGAAGATAACTGGCCGCAAACATGTATATAGTGTACTTTGGCATCGAATACGAAGAGGTACTAAATTATTGAGTACCTCATCTATGCTGAGTTGGAAGAGGTGCTCTTGATGATGATGCATACGAGAATGGCGAGAGTCTAATCCTCTCTGCCGATGTCATGAGTAAATACTCCTTGCTGGATATGTGTATGCTCATGGATAGTATGAAGGATAGTATTACATATCTCTAAGATGGACTGTAAGGATATGGATATGGAACATGGCTAGGCAAGCTGATGTATCATTACCATCCCATCACTCTAAAATATATAAGGATATAATCAGTTATGTAAAATAAAATAATTATCTATGAACAATGAAAAATAAAATAATTTAAATTTTTACTATGTAATTAAATATCGTACCATCATGACTAATAAACCACTGAGTGATGTCATAGTATCATTGTAGATATGGATCATGATAATCCATGGCACCATCAATAGGAGCACCATCTATAACATAATTTCGATGGCTCCTCAAAATCGAATAGAAAGTTGATGAGTGATGATCCAGTCCTAATCGACTCATCCTTTGAGATTGATGCGGTGTAGTGCACATCTACATTATATCGATCTAGTATGGATTGGCAGATCCCAAACTATAGCAACACTATCAACAAAATGCCACTCTACGATATGGAAATAAATAAATGACACTTAGCTACACCATATATCCTGGTCATGCAGATAGTAATCTAGTAGCTGCACAAGAATGTCAGAAATTTATGGCTACCATATCACCTATTTGTAAAGAATGTGTAACATAAGATATAACACAATAATGTAAAATATATTATAGACTAAAAAGTATATTTGTAGTCCTTATCTACTTTAGTCTCAGGTTATCGAGAAATAATCAATATGAAGAGACAATGTGTAGTCGGTATCTATGTGATCGAAAAATCATCTCTCCATCTATACATGGAATATATTACATAAATTACATAACTTAGTAAACATTGTTAATCATTAATATCAATAAAATTTAATACTTATCTCGTTCCTAATGGACTGTGGGCAATCCAGCTCCACGATCATCTAGATCTATCATAGGATTTATAACTAGTTGAGCTAATCTACGAGATACCAGGATTGGAAGTCTTTCTCATGTCCATAGCTATAGTAGTAACGGAGGTCCGGCTATATCATGAGCATCTCTTTTGCTTATCCTATACATCTCTTTGTACAACCATGCAAGACCTATACTACTTTAATTGTAATATCTAGTAGTCTCAAAATCCTTCAATAAGGATAAAGATATAAGATGCATTAGGCTCTCCAACTTATACATGAACAAACATCCACCCATAAGCTATAAAATATATGCTTTAGTATAGCACTGTATCACTATCTCATCAGTATTATGGGCTAACTCATGAAACTGCTCTGCTAGCTAGACCATACTCAGCCATGATTCCTGGAGTTTATCCTCTAGTGGAATGACTCCTAATAAATAGTGACAAACCTGATGCCAATCCACCCTTGTAGAACCTGTCACCAGTAGATTGTCAACTAGCAAATCTAACTGGATGGCGATATTTTGGAGGGTAATGGTACACTCTCCTTGTGATAGATGGAACTATGATTCTCTAGATGCCACCACTCTACGAATACCATAATCAAATGCCTGTTTAGCTGTGTATTCCTGCACGAGCAAGCTCATAAAATTTGGTCTGTTGCAGGTAAGGCACTATATGCTTATCTAATAGTGTTGACCTATATATAACTAGCTTCTTGCATCGACACCAAAACAAAGCTCCCTCGTATCCATCCCATACTAAAGATGATTGTTGGTTGTCCTGGTCATGTAATACGAAATGGCCTGCTGGTCCTAGATCCATGTATATATATGCTGCACATATTAAATAAATGTTATTTATCATTTTTTACATAAATCTATTACATAGCCATGAACTCTAATATACAAAGGAACATATTATATTAATATGTAATCAAGGATCAGAGTACAACTTTAGGTTACAATACAACTCAGAATAGAACTATTAAAATATGGGCCTTGAATAATAATATAAATTCAAATAAATACATCTAGAGACAAAGCCTGTAAATATGGGAATAAAAATACACTCAAAATGAAAATAATAAACCATCATAACCCATGAAGTAGAACAACCCTTATATAGATTTAATAGATAGTTGGTAACAAGAACCAATGAAATAGAAAAGCATTCTTGATGATGCACCCACCTCCTATCCTAGCATATCAATGGGATATAAAATATGAAAATATAAATCCCAATCAAGTTGATGTTATACACAATAAATCAATGACATGTAAATAGTGATTAAGCTAATGCATCTAAAAATACCTGTGGCATGTAGGAAAATGATAGCACTAATATGCATTTCTAGTTCTTAGATATGAATGTCTATCATGCTCTTCCTCTTGACAAACTCTACACCAGCATCTATTGCCGATTTCTCTTAGGGCCCTCTTGGGGGCCTCTCCCAATAATTTAGGGTGATGGCTGAGCTTTGCCTCAACTTAAGGTTTGGCCGAAAGAAGGTACTAGGTGCTACTTCCTAACAAGGATTCAAGTGGCGGGTCAACATTGAACCCCATGCTACCGCGAAAAGAGACCATCTTTTTTAGCTTCCAATTAGGGGACATAGTGCACTTTCTCGGATCAAATTCAATGAACCATGCTGAATCCCATGATGGATAGCATGCAATACTACCCTCTGTAGGCCAATAGTTCTCAATTGCACATTATTCACAATGCACATGCTCTATGATTTACTCGGGTACATTTTTCTGCATTACTGGATCTTGATATTAAATCGTCTGCATCGCAATCACCATGATTGGATCCAACTTGACCCTCTAGTGAGATTGTCATGGCACAAAAGCAGATATGGTCTGATATTCCCTTGTTCCCTATATTAGTTATGTTCCTTCTTCCTCGTCTAGTAGAAACTAATTGAGCTCCATTTGATCTCCTTGATTCGGAAGCTAAATCAGTTGTAGGCTATGATGTAGAATTTGAACGGGATGTGATCCTTAGTAGTTCATTGTTAGCGGAAGCCAATGTCTCGGGGACTCATTCTAACTTAAACAAGGGGTGGGTCTTTACCAACTTCAAAATCAAAGATTTAGGAAAGAAAAAAGAGGGGCACTCTTTATTCTTCATTCGAAACTCATGAATGCCGGGTTGGAGGTTTCTGCTTTATTATCAAAAAGGGGGGTTGGGTAAAGCAAACTCCCTCCTTGGACAAGGATGGGGCTTAGTCAAGTAGAACCAGGTTGCATTGTTTGATGCTCCGATCGGAAACAAATCAGTAGGGTCATGCCGGTACGACAGAATATGTGTTAAAAAAGTCAATCCCTCTCCCCTTTTAGTAAAAAATAAAAGAACAAGCTGAACTTCTATGTAACTTTGGATCACTCTTATTGCAGGTTAATTTTTCATAGCTCCTTATAGATTTAAGGACCTACAAGAAAAGAGGATAGAGCAATAGATAGGGGTTCACCAAAAAAATTAAGTTTATTAGGGGCTTAGGTGATGAGTCAGAGGAGGATGTCCTGAAATGTAATTATTGTGATTAGGTAGCATCAGCTCGACACATAAAGTACTATTCATTTTGGCCTAGAGGCCTCATAATTCCCCCCCCTCAAATCAGAGTTCAAGAGCATTTGACGTGAGAGGGTTTACCTCTTCTTATAAGCTAGACTACCTATTGACTCACAACTAATATGAGGCTAGAGGTGCCCCCTACCTCCTTATTTTTACCATAGCCCCCCTCCTGATTCTACCACAGTACCCAGTCAAAGAGAGAGTTTGTGTATGGCCGAGGGTACTGTGTATGGCTACCACAGTACCCAGTCAAAGAGAGAGTTTGTGTATGGCCGGGGGTACTGTGTATGGCTGGGGGTACTGTGTATGGCTAGTGGGGTCCAAGCTCATCGCACCAGTAATCATAATCATTAAATCTAATAAAAACTTTTGATGTATTGGAGCACGCAATGTGCTAATGAGATGGGGGTCCTAGTGGTCAGCCTAATGCCTTGGAGCACCGAGGGGTGAGGGTCTTGATAGTTATTCTTGCCATTTCTCAAAACATAGATTATCATACAAAACCATATATGATAAACAATAAATTCAAAATTTCTTTAAGAAAAAGTAGAGTTTCATCATTGTTGGATTGGAGATATTTTATGATCTAGGTGATAGAGTCCCATCGAGCTTTTGGATTTATCACCGAGCTATCTCCCTGTGATAACTTTTATTGTTTGGGCAAAGGTCCTCCCGAAACTTAGCCTCTGATGCTCGGGCTCCTTGGAAGCTCGGCCATCGGAAGGTTAGTTTTGGGAGTCCAGTCTCCACCTTAGCTTTCATCCAGCTTTGGACTCAAAGACTCATTCTTGATTTTGATTCTCATTTTGGCATGCCTTCGGGGTTGTCTTCCTTAGCTCGGGTTTCATCTGGTGTAGGCTTGGATTTTCATAGCCAAGATAATTTCTGACCCCATCAGATTCGAGTCACGAGGAGGCTGGGATGGTTGCATGATGGCTTAATGCTTATGGCCGAGATGTTCATGGCCGAGACTCTTGCAACTGGTGCCCACAGTCAAGGCTCCCATAGGCGATGTTTGTTGCCGAGATGCTCATAGTGGAGGTGTTCATGGACAATGCTCATGACTAAGGTGCTAGCGGTTGAGATGCTCATGAGCGAGGTGCTCGCAGTTGAAGCGGTTGTACACAGACAATGTTAAAGGTGACAGGTGAGTCAAAGGTGTTCATAGTTGGAGCTTTCATGGTAGAGGCATCCTGTGGTAAAGAAACTTGTGTCTGAGGGGCTTGTGGTAGAGGTTCTCTGCACATCCCCTCTATGTCGAAGCTTAGGAAGCTTGATACTTGGAGGCTTTCATCGGAGATAGAGCTCGGGTAGGCCTCCATCAGTTGGAGACGAGATGCTGTGTCAGGCTCCCATCGAATAGGGGAGAAGTGAATAACCTCCGACTAGTGTTCTATGGATGAGGGAGGAAATAAGGGTTTGCTCAAGCTTGGGTGATAGCTTTAAATCTTGGCCCCGGCCTGGAGCTTGGAAAAGGAATTGCTCACCCAAGTGCCATTATAGATGAAGGCTTTGTAGGCGATGAAGGTCCTCCTTTTGTATCCCAACTGGAGCATACCTTGCACTTCCACACTCATTGAACCATGCCAAATCCCATGGTGAACAGTATGCCGCATTGTTCTTCATGTCACTAGTTCCTAGCTGAATGTTACTCACTATATATATCCAGCAATCTGCCCTTGTTGCACTTGGACATTATTTGTGCAATGATTTTTCCATCCCATTATGGAAATTATCTTCCTCATTTAAGCAACCTCATGGCCAATCAGGGTGCAGCCACCCATACCAAGAAGATGGTAGCGATTTTTTCTTTATTTCTCTCCCCCCTCTTCTTCTTCTTCTTTTTTTTCTTTTTTCTTTTCTTTTCTTTTTTACTGCCTCATGGCCGATCTAGGCACTGCCACCCATGTTAGGGAGATTATTGGACATGCTTGATGGTATTGCGGGGCCTTAGTGTTGGATTGTTTAGACTATGGTCTGGTCGGGCTTGACCCCTAGTTGAGCGAGAGGGGTTGAGAGCTTTGGAACAGGGTCTTTGGCAGGCTAGCTAGCTTGCCAATGAAGTAGTGGTATCGGAATGCCAAGTAGATGCACCTTTGGGTGCCGTAGAAGCTCTGGTCACTGCTTCTTTCAAAAAATAGGTGATACAAAGGTAAACAAAAATCTTTAGGTCAGGTCATTTCTCCATCTATTATTGCTAATATCTGATATGTCACCGAAGTATGCTGGAGAAGAGATGCTCACAGATTGTACCTATAAAAAAAACCTGCCAGGAATGGTTCCAATGAAGCCACCTTAGCAGACGAGGCAATACCAGATAATAGAGGGAAAGAAGTAGAGCAGAGAAGATGATCATGAAGATAACCTAGAAAAAATCTTCTTTAGGCGCTCCTAAGGAGACCGCTTTTATACCAAGGAGATGAGGGCATTTTTGGAATGTTGGAATCCTTAATGTTAATGGAAAGTGACAAGGTTACAGGATGTTTGAATGCTTATCCTCTCTTTGTCTCTTATGTATTCCGGATGCTTCCTTTAGTAATAATGATAGGGGCATTAGCCTAAGATGGATTACGTCCCACTTAATAAAGAGGATTAGATGGAGATTGTACAAAAAGCCCCCTAACCGCGTCATCATATGCATGGAAGTGAGCATCAGATGAATTTCTTCAAGTTGCCGGTGGCGTTCTTTTAAGAGTTTCCCCTCTTTTTGAGGGTAAATCAGATTAAGTATAAACCAGGCAAAACATGAAGAGGGCTAAGGATTAGCAATGTTGAAGACTCATGAGATGAAGAGGGCTGAGGTTCAGCCATGCCGAAAACTCATAAGAGTCTGGATGCGAGGGCTGAGGTTTAGAGCTTTGCTAGGATAAAGATCAACTAGCCAAGGCATACTAGAAATGAACCTCGGACATGGCTACCTGAAGAGTCATCATGCAAAGATAGCATGCAATCGGTATAGTTCTGTCGACTATTCAAGAAATACCATTACGGACCCTTCCCTTTTCATCTTTGTAGATATTTAGTTGGTATTCTATTTAAGCAAATGCTCTGTATGTAAGTAATCTAAGCATAGTGGGTCTAGTGTCAAGGATCGACACTACCAAGAGGGCCCGAACTCGGCCTCTGTTCGTTTGGTGGGATGGTCAATAATTACTTATGCCTTTATCATTCTCAGCAGTCCTCGGGATATTGAAGGTGGGCGATTTCCCCCATCAATACCCCCAGTCCTTAGTTTGAGTATGAAGTCTCGGGCCGAGGAGAGTTACTGCTACCCCTTACCCATGCCCCCCGAGATCCGATCATGTTGTGTGACAAGTCCGGCCGCCAAGGCAATGCATGGCTTTACTGCATGCAGCGTTTGTCAGTGCGGTGAAGCAGACGGAGACCACCAGGATAGCAGCCACCACTCGACATGTCGGTGGTATCCGGCCTTGCACACATGTAGTTGCTCGGTCATGTCATGCGATGGATCCAGCCACCGTGGCATCCATCAGTGCAGCGAACGGGATGGCGCTGGCCACGTGCGGTGGTTTCGACCACGGCGGGTTCTAAAGACGGGTGCCGGTCAAACAACAAGAAGAAAACTCTTTGCCTTTTCCTAAATAATTATAGAAAAAAAGAAATTAATAAAAATGAAAGAGAGAGTTGGAAGTGATCCAACTTCCAAGTAAAGAAAGCTGATGTACCTTTAAAACTTCTTTTTCCAAGATTTTTCTTGCTATATTTAATATCAGTCAACTTTTGGAGGGCTAATTAAGTAGGTAAATGCCCATATATTTAAAATTTTATCCAAAAATTCTACCTTATAAGTAACAGTCACAGAAAAAGTGTAGGAGGCCTAAAGTTTAAGACGGCCAAGTAGCCAAATACCAGCCAATTTCGGTCCGCCACTGATCAATAAAATCTCCATACCTACCATGTCCATTTGATTTAATTTGTTAGCCCATGAAACGGTTGGCCGTTGCTGTCATGCGCCCTCCTTAAAACGTGGTAGAGGGTTGGATTATCGGCACTTCGCCACTGCTCACATCCTTCTCTCGTGATATCCGTGTACGTTGGGTAGGCAATGGCCAGATCCAAGGCTCTTCTTCCTCTGCTATTCCTGCTTGGCCTCGCATCGCTCTCTTCCGGCACGGCATTAGCGACCACCAAATTCGACTTCTTTTACTTGACCCTCTTGGTAGCTTCTGTTATCATGCATGTGCTCGTTCAAAGAACATCACCCTACCGCATAATTTACTGCAATATTAGTTGTTTGATTGTTTTGTATATTTATTCCAAATGCACACACACACATATATATATTATATATTAACGTGACACACATGTATACGTACATATATATTATATATTTGTGCTAATCAACGCAGCATTGAAGATCGGAGGATCGATAGCCATCAAATAATGCAAGAGCACGGGCTATGAGATACATATATATCACATGCATCACAGACATCCATGAATGTACCGCAGTATCATGCATGTATTGCAGAGCAGTTGTGTGGAATTATGTTATACTAGGATTAAAATTTTATATTGGAATAAGTAACTTGAAGGCCGACGTGGCCATCCATTTCATTACTTTTAGAGGGCTATGGAGTTGTTCTTTAGGTGGTGCGAAAGATAGGAGAAGTCTGAGGGGTCAGGTAGAACAGGAGGAACCACAAAATATAAGATCTTTAATAAAAATTATCATCAATGGCACCTTTTTTTTGGTATCACTAAAGTGAACATCATCAAGTTGTTGTGAGAGATCATGGAGATGCTGACTCTAACTTATAAACAAAAATGTTAATCATCGTTAACAATTGCTAGCTTAGTTGGTTGTCACCTCGCCTACAACGAGCTGCATGTAGTCCTTAAATCCTGAGTATGTTGCTTATGAGAAAAACAAGACTATATTATAAATTATGCACCATGTAGACATACTTAATTTTCACAAGGTTACACACAAAGAACTGTGACACTTGATCTTTGCAAATTATTGTAACTTCAAAATCATGATCGAATCGGTTACTAAATTTAAGATTTTCAAATTTACATGCTTCTGACTTTTAAGTTTGCTCAATTGTTTAAATATGTAAAAATAAGAAATTATTTTTGTAAAGCAAAGGTTATGATTTTAATAATTTTTATTTTGACTTCAAATTAAATTGACATATCAAGTTTAGAACTTGTAAAATCATGGATGTAGTAACATAATAATGATTCCAAAGCATATTGATCAATTTCACCAAGCCTGGTGTTCTCAGATTAAAAAACTAATAGACAGATGTGCATGTTTTTAACAGTGGCCAGGCACTCTGTGCAATGGAACTCTCATCTACGAGTGCTGTCGCCCATCTCTAGGCAAACCAGCATCGGACTTCTTTGTAGAGGCCCTCAAGCCATATGATAACACGACTGGTGAACCTGTAATTGGATGCAGCATCGACTGCTGCTTCTCCTTCGCCAAGGTTTCTCTCTCTCTCTCTCTCTCTCTCTCTCTCTCTCTCTCTCACACACACACACACACACACACACACATGTTTGAGTACAATCTTACATAGATGACCAGTGCTAGAGAAAAGGGAAATGCTGTGTGTGTGTGTTGGTTGTGGAGAATAGAGTATCTTATGCAACAGATTATCCTTTGTTCCAATGCTTAATTTAGAACTTCTCGGTCGAGCTTTCCATATCTTTTAAGCATTTCATTAAACAATAGACAGAACATTATTTAAGAGTTATTAATTGCGATTATCAAGGAAAGGATTTAGATAGAATTTTCACAAAAAAAAGTTATATTCATTATTATGCTAAAACAATATTCATTTTAAACTTCATTAGACCATTGCACTTGTACCCTTGGATAAAAGCAGATAGTTCTTGCACTCTACGTACAAAGAGAGATGCATGCATGCATATTGGTAGCTAGCAGATTCACATACAGTATGCGTACGTTGATGCACTTATAAAATTATTCCATGCAAATTTTTATACTACAATCGAGCCTTAAAATTTTCTAATTAGCCAAATTTTCTTGTTAACATGGTGCAAAAAAAAAAAAAAAAAAAAAAAAAAAAAAAAAAAAAAAAAAAAAAAAAAAAATGAAACATAACACCAGCTCTGGGAGGTCATGGGTGACTTGTTCAGTTACTGGATCGACGTGTCCTGCCCTAGCAAGAACGGGATCCAACGTTGGGAGGATGCCTGGTGCACCTACGGCACCTGCTCCAACCTCTCCGAGTTGGTCTACTTCCAACAGGCTCTCACTCGCACTTCGGAAGCAGGTGGATCCGCTCTCCATCCTCGAAAGAAATGGTAATTAGCTCCTATATATATATATATACCTCACATTAATTCTACTAGAACGAGTCGAGTTGGCCCCTTTGTTTCCTAAACTGCATGAGCTTTGCTATGTATGAAGGCATCGTCCCATCTAACACAAACTACTACAAGCTCGAGGACATCCAGAATGCACTCGACGGCGCCCTCGGGTCCTTCTCGACTGTGGTGGAATGCAAACAGAAGTATTTTATATTCGGCGACCACGAGCTCAACAAGATCCACATCTGCGTCTCCAGCGATGGCAAGTCGATCATCAACTGTCCAACCACGAAGAAAAGCAACTGCGGCAGAGGTTAAGTTCCTTGCCTTCGACCCTAATCAGCTACACTACGGTAGTGCAGACATCATGCCGGTCAACCCTATCAAGATGCCTGTTGCCAAAGATTTGGACATGTAACTCTGCAGCTCTAGCTTTAAGTTCCTTGTCTCCTGAATGCTTCCATGAATGAAGCATGCATGTGGTAGAAGATGTATGTATGGAACATCACTAAATAAAAGTCTGTAATATCGCTAAATAAAAAGATCGTATCCAATCTTCAGTAGTAGATGCTTGCTTTTTTATCTCTAAATATAAGTTTGTATCCCATCTTCGATTGAAGGTTTTGGATAATGTCCCGATCAAGTAGCTAATTTATCACGAGGATAATATATAATTGTCGCATCCCGGTTCAAGACTCAAATCAGGTACATGATAGATGGCTACATCTTCTCGCTAATCATTTTATTTAATAATAGAAATTTTTTTATCAAGAATAACAAGAAAAAATAAAAAATAACTAAAAATCCAAGATTAAGTGTTACTAACTAAGAAAATAATATCTGAATCCTGAGCTTCTCATTGATTGGTTCCAATGCCCATGTCACCTTCTGGATCTATAACAAAAATATAAGAAATAAGGAGCGAGCTTTATAGTCTTAGTAAGTTATTATAACCTCTAATTTATGTATTAAATATTTAATAATAATCCATATACATAAACCAATCAGATATGGTAAAACAATCAACATCATTTTCCAATATGCATATTTGAGTACCATATATTTCAAACAAATACAACCATGGATGGCCATCCATTTTCATTTTACTCTCCTAATCATTCTGACTACAGCCATGATTAACCTGTGACTAGCCTAGAAAGAGATTGGATCCTAACTACACATACCGTCTATCGGTCATGTATCAGTGATCATCTTATTGAAGGTCCAGAAGGAAATTAGCTTTGATATTATAAGAGAAAACATGCATCATCAGCATGTGCCAGCATCGCCCTGCCTGGTTAGGTCCAGAAGGAAACTAGTTCCTGACTACATATGCTGTCCATCGATCATGTTTTAATGACCGCCTCACTAGAGGTCCAGAAGGAGTCTAGATCCTAACTCATATGATCATAGTCAGACCAGAGAGTATTAACATCAACAAACATTATAATTTATGCTATTCAATATAACTCATATGAAGGTATGCATGTTTAACATTCTATAATACTCATAACATAAATATAGCACATTGATAATTTAATCTTTTAAACAGAATAGGTTTGACACAGAATATTAGAGATCAAGATAACTTACCAGAAATAATTCTATCAATATATTATAAATTCGAATCCTAACTTTGATGCACCTCTACTAATCAAGGAGATGAAAACTCTAGTAAAATAATTTAATTATATAATCAATCTTCTATTTAAAGAAAAGAATGAACTAAAATAAGAAAATAAATTCTTGGTCAGGTCCAGATCTCATCTTAATCATGAAAAGGGCTAATCCAGATTTTATTATTTACTTGTTTATTTTTTTTGCTCTTTCCTTTCTCTCTCTTTCTCTCTTCCCTCTCTCTTTTTCTCTCTCTTCTTTTAGCTCTCCTCCTCCTCTCTTCTCTCTCTCCTCTTTATCTCTCTTCTTCTATATCTCCTCCTTTTCTCTCTCTTCTCTTTCTTTTCTCTCTCACCTCTTTCTCTCTCCTCTTTGTCTCTCTCTCATCTTCTTTTTTGCTTTTCTTCTTTCTTTATTTTTTTCTTCTTTGGCTCGATCTAAACGGGCCTTCCACGGTCCTAAAGAACCGAGGAAGAAAGGAAAAGGGGGAGGGGGTTCAAGAGGGTTGCTTGTCGAAGCACGGTCGGAAAAGGGATGGGGTCGGGGTGGCACAGCTGGCATCGATCCATCCACCATAAAAGAAATCGAAGGAAGGGAATAGAAGAAATTAAGGGGCATTGCCCCTTGCTGAACATCAAAAAAACTCAGAGACAAAACTTACCGGCAATGGCAAGGATGCAACCGGCCATCAGAGATTGGGAAGAAGGTGGTGGAGGCTTGATCTTGACATGATTAGATGCGGTGTGGGAAGGAGTTTAAAAGATGAGTTCGAAGGAGATAACTCCATCTCATGATGGTTAAACCCAGTCGACCCCCATCACTCCATCGACGATCTTCTATCCATCCAGGCATCCTTGCCAATCTTCTCGGTGAGCTTCATGATCGATCAAGTAAGGGATGAAGTTTCCTATTTTAGACTTTTTTTGTTTTGAACTGAAGTCGACAGGCTTTGCTGACTTCAGCCCAATATGACCCTAAGTTGGCCAGGCTTTACATTCTCCCCTCCTAAATAAAATTTTGTCCCCAAAATTAACGTACCCTAAATGGTTTCTCACTCTGAGGGTACTTGGCTTGTATGGATTCTTTAAGTTTTTAAGTGGCTTCTTACTCTGAATGATTGCTCCACTATACTTTGACATAAAGTGTTATACGTCATCTTAAGACTTGCCTTTTCCTTTCCACAACTTTCACTGGTTGCTCCTAATAAAACAAATCTTGTTTGAGTTGAAGTGGTCCAAAAACGACCACATGATAGGATCAGGTATATATTTAGCATGGAGATATGAAATATGTTATGAATACCTGCAAGAGTAGGTGGTAAATCAAGATAGTAAGCTACTACTCCAACTTTTTCCAAAATCTCAAAAGGTTTCATATACCAGGGGCTTAGTTTACCTCACACCTCTAATTTCATCACTCCTTTAGTAGGGGATACTTTAAGAAACATATGATCCCCTACTTGGAATTCCAATTCTTTTTTTTATTATTTGAATAGCTCTTTTGTCGACTCCGGGCTGAAAGAAATCGCTTTCTCATAAGCTAACTTTTTGCATAGTTTGCTAAATAATTTTTGATCTCAAGAGTTTCCTTTCACCAACATCATCTTAATAGATAGGAGTCCTACACCTTCTCCCATAAAGAGCTTTAAAGAGAGCCATCCGAATAGAAACTTGATAACTATTATTATATGCAAACTCCACCAATAGCAAATGTTCATCCCAAGATCCCTTAAGATCAAATATACATGCTCTCAACATATCTTCCAGCTTTTGAATAGTTCTCTCCGATTATCCATTTATTTGGGGATGAAAGGCTGTATTGAATTCTAACTTGATCTTCATGACTTGATACAAACTTTTTCAAAATTATGAGACAAACTTCATGTTCCTATATGATATAATAGATACTGAAATACCATGAAGTTTGATAATTTCATCTATATATAGCTCTCCAAAGGAAAACTAACTTTGATAGGCAACAAAAATGCTGACTTAGTTAATTGGTCTACAATCATCTAAATAGAATCAAATCCTCTGAGAGTTCTTGGCAATCCTGAAACAAAGTCAATTGTGATATGTTCCCATTTTCACATAGGAATAATAAGGGGCCACAGCGGTAGGTTTCTGGTGCTCAGCTTTTACTTATTGATAGTTTAAGCATTAAGCAACATACAAAGCTATCTCCCTTTTCATACCATTTCGCCAGAAGTTTTTTTGAAAGTCCCTATCCATTTTTATACTTCTAGGATGTATGGTGTAAGCAGAATTATAGGCCTCCCCCAAGATTTCTCTTTTCAAACCTGCATTATTTGGAACACAATCTATTTCCAAATCTCAATAATACATCACATGAATTCTAAACTCTATGGTTATCTCAGATTGTATATTCTCTAACTCTTTGTAATTCTAGATCATTTATTTGGGATGCTTTAATTCTATCAATCAAGATGGATGGTATATTAAGAGCAAAGAGCCAGATTTCATAATTTTACAACCATAGCTCGATATTTAGCTTATTAAGATCTTGAAGAATATCTTTTTATGAAGTGATTAAAGCTGCTATATCATCCACAAACTTTCTATTTAAAACATCGATCACTACATTTACCTTTCTTGGATGGTAATTAATTATTAGATCATAATCTTTAATAAGCTCCAACTATCTTCTTTGCCTCAAATTTAGCTCTTTCAAAGAAACTAAATATTTAACGCTCTTATGATCTATAAAAATCTCACAAGGTACTTCATATAAATAACGTCTCCAGATCTTTAGGGCAAATACTACCGCAGCCAATTCTAGATCATGGGTAGGGTAGTTCTGCTCATGGAATTTCAACTGTCTAGAGGCATGCACTACTACCTTTCTATTTTGCATGAGAACATATTCCAACCCCTTTCTAGAGGCATCACTGAAAATAATAAAATTTTTATTTCTAGATGGTAAGGATAGGAGCTGATATCAAAAATCTCTTCAATTCTTGGAAGCTCCTTTCACATTTCTTGATCCATTCAAATTTTATTTTTTTATGAGTCAACTAGGTCAGAGATACTGCAATGCAAGAAAATCCCTCTACGAATCTTTGATAATATTTGACTAGTCCAAAAAAATTAGGACCTTTATCACATTAGTTGGTCGATCCCAATTCATAATTGCTTTTATCTTCACTGGATCAATAGATATACCATCTTTAAAAATTGTGTCCAAGGAAGGAGATACTCTCAAGCCAAAACTGACATTTCTTTAATTTTGTATATAATCTTTGTTTCCTTTGTAATTACAATACTATCCTCAAATGCTCTTCATATTCATTCTGATTCTGAGAATATATTAGAATGTCATTTATGAATACAACTACACATTAATCCAAGTAAGCCTTGAATACTCTATTCATTATGTCCATAAACATTGTAGGAGCATTCTTTTAATTCAAATGACATGACTAGAAATTCATAATTTCCATATCTAGTTCGAAAGGCAATTTTAGGAATATCATCAGTCTTGTTTTTAATTGATGATATCTGGACTGTAAATCAATTTTTAAAAATATACGGGCATCCTGAAGCTAATCAAAAAGATCATCAATTTTTGGAAGAAGATATTTATTTTGAACTGTTAACTTATTCAACTCCTCTATAGTCAATACATAACCTCAGGCTTCCATTCTTCTTTTTGACAAAGAGTATTGGATTATCCCATGGAGAGACATTGGGCTTGATAATGTCCTTATCAAGTAATTCTCGTAGTTGCTCCTTAAGCTCCTTTAATTTAGCTTGAGCCATTCGATAGGAAGTTTTGAAGACATGTTTTGAACCAAGTATGAGATCAATAGCAAATTCTCTCTCTATCAGGAAGTAATCCTGGCAACTCTTTTGGAAATACATTAAGAAACTCCTTCACCACTGGAATACTCTCCAACTTTACTTCTCCCTACTGAGAATCTAAAATACTAGCAAATAAAGCCATGCAACCCTTTCTCAACATTCTATAGGCTTGTATAGCATGAATAATTTGGGTAGAGGTATTCGCTCTACTGCTAGTGAAGCTAAAAGGTTCATGTCCTAAAATATGGAAGGTTACTTTCTTCCCGAAATAGTCCACCATAATATGATAAGAAGCAAGCCAATCCATTTCTAGGATGATATTGAAATCTCTCATTTCCAGAACCATCAAATCAGATACAATATCATAACTTTCGATGCATAGCATGTAAAATGGACAAGTCATATCTACCATAATGACACTTCCATTTGTGGTAAAAACATACATTTCATAGTTTAGTGTTATAAGCATAATATTAACCTTCCTAGTAAATCTAGATGAAATAAAAGAATGTATCACCTCGGAGTCAATTAAGACAAAAGCATATGTAGATGCCTACTTTAACAATACCTATCAAAATTAAGGTTCTAAAATTATTAATAATTTTTCCAATATATGATTTAAGCAAACTAAAGATAATCTTGGAATACCTGTCACTACGGCATTTGATATCTGAGCATCTTGTTGAGTCATGGCATAGACACGGGTTTAGATCTTCTACTTTTGATGTCCTCCATATCCCTACCCTGAGATTGGCCTTGGAAGGAAGCCGGTGCATTTTGAGTAGTCCGAGTGGCCAAGTGGGTGGTTCAAGTACATTCAGAAAGGGTTGCTGATAACCAGAGTTCTAGCAAAATGTGCAATCCCTAACCTTGTGGCCTTGCTAACTATAATTAAAACATGCTCTAGAGAACCATCAATAATCTAGCTCCAAGTGGAATCCTCGATACCTAGTATAATGAGGTCCATTTTTCTGTTAAGGTCCACTACCCTTCCCAAGTGCTTCACATTGTTTTGATTGATTGCTAGAAGATCGCCCACTCTGATGCCCATCAGACCTAGACCTTTTTTTTTTGTTGCCGCTCCCTCTCTTGTTGAATATTGTCAACCTCCTACTCTACAATTTTTGCCTTATTGACCACATCTCGATATGAGACCAATTGTATTAGCCTTATCCTAACATGGATCCTGGATTTAAGCCCTTTTTCAAATTTTTATGACTTGATGCCATCCATAGCCACCAAATCCAGAGCAAAACAGGATAACTTAGTATACTTAGCTTCATACTGGATTACTGTCATACTCTTTTGAATTAGCCTTGTAAATTTTCTATTTTTTTCAAACATGAGGCTCTTAGAAAAGTATATATCCATAAATTCTTGATGAAAAGTATTCCAAGTGATTGGCCTATCAATACCATATTATCTCTTGATAGCTTTTCATCATTTAAAAGCTTCACCCTGTAATTAATAAGTAGCAAAATAGACCTTCTCATGGTTAATGCATTCCATGCTAGCAAAAGTCCTTTTCCATCTCTTTAAGCCATTTCAATGACTTGGTGGGTTCGACGAACCTTCAAAAGTAGGTGGTGCCAGTTTCTTAAATTCATTAATCCTTCGATCCATCTTGGAAGATTGACCATTTCTATTTCCCTACTATTGAATCTCCTGAACAGATCCAACAAAAGCATGTATGAGGTTTGCTACCTGACCATCAAAATTGGCAGTCCCTAGATTATTGGGCACATCATGCTGTAGACATATAGGGATGGCTACTTGGCTCTCATCTTGATCTAGCGATGAACTATGAACTGTCCTAGAGATAATAGTAGCTCGAGCTATTCTAGTCGCTCGAGAAACCTTGCCCTTAAGCTGAGAAGCACCATTTATTAGAGAGATATTTTGAGTCCGTGAGGCACTAAGGATTCGAGAGGTACGGTCATTTGGATGGGTGCGATGTGTATTCACAGCATGAAAATTTTCTATAATATTGGACATCCCATGAATTGGGTTTGAACCATTTTCATTTATTTCACCAAAAAGAATTAGATTCAACAAAATTTAATTTTCTAGTAATTTTAAATTATCAAATCATATCCTAGCTAATTCCATCCCACTCTTATTAGCTATATCAAATTGTAGAATCTTTGAACCTGCTCTGATACTACTAAATCTATCATGCCCAAGTTTAAGTCCCAAATCAGGTATATGGTAGATGGCCGCATCTCCTTAGAATTTGATCTCGTCAAACATGTAAGGTTCACTTTTACTATAAATAATTAGACAGTGGTAGAATGCAAATTCACTAATCATTTCATTTAATAATAGATTTTTTTATTAAGACTAACAAGAAAAAATAAAATTTAACTAAAAATCTAAGATTAAATGTAACTAACAAAGAAAATAACACATAAACCCTAAGCTTCTCACTTATTGGTTCCAATGTCCATGTGACCTTTTGGATCTGTAATAAAAATACAAAAAATAAGAAATAAGCTTTACAGGCTCATTTAATAAGAAATAAGAAATAAGGCCCATGTGACCCTAAACTCCTTTTGAATTGTTATGGACCGGAAGGATACCTAATTTAAGGCATTTGGGGTTGCCCGGTACAAGCAAGAATTTATAATCCATATGAAAGAAAATTAGATTCTCATAAAAGTTATATATTTTTTTAAAATAAATAAATAAATAATATATATATATTAATTAGAAGAGAATCTCAACTTGATTTGTACAAGAGCAAACTCACTAGTATATGCATATATGTGTGTGTGTGTGTGAGAGAGAGTGAGTGAGTGAGCTTTGTAACTTAATTGTATTGTTCATTAATGAAAGAAAAGAAGACTTTGACCATACTTTTGTTACTTTTTTAAAAGGTTTTTTTAAAGATTTGAGTTGAGCTGGTTGAATGAATTATTTCATTATTGATGATCAAATTATTTACTTACTTTATCTAAAATTTAGTTAATTATATAGTAACATTTAGCTTTAGAAACAAGATTTTAAAGCCTAATTTCTAAAATATTGATATCAAGTTAAATTTTACTTTTATTTTTATTTTCTTCTTAAATATATATTGTATGTGCCTGATTATTGCCATTACTAAAATTTAGACATTTCCTTTCTGGCCAAAGATACTAGTAAATGATAGCCATAATGGAAAGTAACCCAATCATCCAAGGTGTCCAAGCTAGACATGGTTTGATAATATAACCTTTTTAACTATTTTTGTTTTTGCACTTAATTCCTATCATAATCTTGACCTGTCACCCAAGTTGGCTACGTAACATGATTGCATGAATCTTAAAATGATGTCCAATAGATTGTATAAGACTTATAAGATAAATATTTCTAAAAGCACTCGAATAATTAAATAAAACATAAAATTTAACTATAGCTAGGAGGCCCAGGGCTATTTTGGGCTGAAGTCGGCAGTCTTTGTTGACTTCATCCGGAACTCAGAAAAAAATATAAAGAGGGAAGTCCGTGTCCGGGAGCAGAGGATTTCAATCCAACCAGGGTCTTCGCCGGAGATCGCGGTGGTCGGTGTTGGGGAGTTGGGATTGATCGGCAGAGGAGTCGGAGAGGAGGTCGATGGCATGGAGGAGAAGGATTTCTTCCTTTAAAGAAAAACTTCTCCACGTGTCTCGACCCATTTTGAAGTCGTCTTCCTTCGGAGCGGCCGATTCCATTGCCGACCTCGCCGGTATGTACCTTATCTTCTAATTTCCGCTCGAGCGTGGGACGAGCAGTGGCGGCCGGCGGGAACCCGTCTCCTCATAATCGTGGTTTCGAGCGGGGACGACCGGCGGGGGGGATCCATTTTGTTTTTTTTATTATTTTTTTTGGGATTTTGGTGGGTACTCGGATGGCCGTCGGTGGTCGTGCTACCATCCGCTCTTGTCAACCGGGCCCCCTTCTCGGTGGTCGTCTCCCATGGCAGCCGCCGGCCACCATGGGGAGACCGACTCAGGAGAGAGAAGCAGTAGGGAGAGGGGTTTGCTTTGCTTTGGGTTTCCGACTGGTGGCCGGACGGCCGTCAGGGTCGCTGCCAGTCTCTCCTCCTTCCGATCTTCCGTTGGCTGAGGGGGACTGGCTTGGTAGGGGAATGGTAGTGGGATTTTTTTTTGATGAGAGATTGAAGGAAGGCAGAGTCGGGAGAAAGGGAAAGAAAGAACCGAGTTGACTCGGTTAACAGGGATGAGTCAACTCGGTTGGCAGGTTGGGTTGACTCGGTCAATAGAACCGAGTTGACTCTGTTAGCAGGGGTGAGTCGACTCGGTCAATAGAACTGGGTTGACTCGGTCTATGGGATGTGTTGACTCGATTTTTGGGATGGGTCTGTTCGATGAAAGCAAATTTTGGAGAGAGAAAGAAAAGGGAAAAAAATGAAAGATAGAATTGGGATTCGAGGGTGTTTCGAAAATTTAGTTTTCTTTTTAGTTTTTGAAGTAGAAATTAATTGTATGTTTAAATTGTTGATCAGGATCATTGTTGACCTTGGAAGACCTGATTTAGTGTTGGACTGTACTAGTTGGTGGATGCTTTTTGGTAAATTATCTTAACCTCTGATATTGTATGCCAATATGTGTATATTTATGAAATAGTAAATATATGTAATATATCTGTAGTTGATTGCATTGGGTTGTGTGTATTGTGTTGGTGTGGGTATATTGTGTTGGTGTGCATGCATTGTGTTGATGTAGATGCATTATGTCGGTGTGGGTGCTCTCTAGTCTGACTATGATCATGAGAGGACTTAGTCTCCTTTTGGGCCTCCAGCGGGGCTATCGCTGGCACATGACCGTTGAGCGATATGTAACGCAAGAGCTAGTTGCCTTATTTTAGTCATGCATGGCAGGCACAAGTAGAGGATGCATATTTCTCGTGTGATACTCAGAGCTAGTTTTCCTTTTGGACCTCTAGCAGGCCTATTGCTGGTACATGACTGTTGAGCGGTATGTAACACAGGATCTAGTCTCTTTCGGGGCGAGCTATGGGCCGATCGTGGCCATAGTCAGAGGGACTAGGAGAGTAGAGTAAATGGTTGGTCATCTATAGTCATGTCATGTCTGTGTCGGTTGCATTTAAGTGTACATATTTATATCATGTTATTGGCTATATTATTGTATTGCTGGACATCTTGTTGTATGATGTGTTATGCTTATTGTTATTAGTGGCATATTGGTATATGTATATTGAAGGTAATGATAACTTACTGAGCCTGTATAGTTCATCCCTGTTTTTCCTATGCTTTTATTGCAGATCCAGAAAATCAAGTGGGCTTTGGGACCAGTCAGTGAGGAGTAGGGTTTAGGTGTTGATCTCTGAGTTTATATTAAATTTTAGTTGAATGTTAGGAAAAATTTTTGGAATTAATAAATAATTAGTAAAATTTGTTCCTTACCAATATTTGGATGTTGAATTGAAAGTTAGGCCTTGCATGATCTCTAGGATAAAATCTAGGGTTTGTGCGGCCGGTCGCGTAGCCGATTCCGGTGCTGGATTCGGGATGTGACAATAGCATATTAGGAAAGTTTACTCAATTACATAATTTAAATATTCATCTAGCATCAGAAAGAAACTTTCTAACTATAATAACTTCATCTCGCTCTAACTCCATGCCCAACCTTTTCGAGACTAAGCATCTTGTAACTCTAAAAGGAAAATGAGAGAGGTGGTATGAGCTTTTCAACTCAATAAGAATCCCCCACTCAAGCCAATATAGTAAAATATTTTTTAAAAAATAAAGATTAACTATAAATAAGGGTGAAAGTAATATAGATAATATCTAACTGAATCCATTTTATATCTGAATCTATTTAGATATGGACAGAAGTTTGAGCATCGACTAATATCTATTTTTGTAATATATCTATCAAAGAAAAATAGATATGGATAGACAACTATCAAATCCGTATCTGAACATATGATTGTACATGCAATTCTATGTAATTTTATATAGGACTTGTTAACTTTTTAAAAAAATATACAGCATATTTTAACTTGGTTATTATTGATTTAGTAATATTTTTAATTCTATTATCATTTAGTTTAAATATCATATCTATACCCATATTTATATTAATACTTCTTGTATTCGATTTATATTCATATCCATTTAAAACAATATAGATATGAGTTTTTGTATCCAACTAATATACTTATCTATATTTGTATTTGTTAGATAAAATAAATATGAAACTAGATATACTGGTATCCAATCTAGCTTTAAATCCTTATAAATATGCACACACAAAATATACGTTATCAAATATACATCTCATGTAAGAAAATATATCAGATATATCATCAATCTAAAGTTTTTGAAAAGTTTTTGTTCAATAGTGGTTTCATATATCTTATGATCTTCTATTATTATGCAAATTTCCAATCAGATTACGTTTTTGATTTGGACTATCTAAAATTATGCCTTGGCTCATAACCGGTTATCCATAATCCCCTGTTTCAGCTTATGGCAGCAAATCAAAATATCCATATTTCGACTTTTATATGGTAAACCAAAATATCACGATTTGATTGCCAATCCATAATGCCCATGCTTTTACTTAGAAATCAAAGTGTCACGATTCGGTTCGTGATTGACAATCCACAACATAGCTAGTCCAAATCCTTTTACTTAGAAACAAAGGTATTTAATTTCATCCATGCTAGAGAAATTATAATTTCATATAATTATATTTGTTGCCAAGTTCCAAAATGCCCAACATCGCATTCCACACAACCAAAATGATATTCCAAATAAACAAAATTGTCAACATTATTATGTCTATACAATGAAAAAACAAATATTTATATATCCATTTTATAAATTAATTAGCAATATCACGATGATTAAATAATGCAAAATACAAACTCATTGACATGTGTTACAAAATATATATTATCCATACAGGTGCTTGTGTATAGGAATTCTTATCTCTAATTAGTGACCAACTCAATTACAATGAGTGCTAATCCACTCCTCAATCTACAAACATGGAGGCAAGGTCTTGTTCATACCTTCTTGCCTAGATGGTTGCATATCTATTAAGCTAGTCCTCCTCATCAAAATAATTGTAAACATCCGAAATCGATGATCGAAAAGTACAAGAGGATAGGTCAGATGGTTGCATAATGCTAGCTTGGGAATCCTGGTCACACTTGCCAATTTGTGAACCCTTTGAGGGTCAACCAAATTAAATCTACTTAACGGTCAACTAAATTAAATCTACTTAACCTTCCATCTGTCCACAAGGTATCTAAAGAGGGAAAGTGAAAAATAGAGAGACAAAGTGAAGAAGAGAGAGAAAGCAATTAAGAGGGAGAGATCCATGAGTTCTCTTCTCAATAAAGAGAAAGAACAGAACTCTAGGGCTGGCCATACCATGGTAGCAACCCTCGGAGGTGGTGGCAATAACAATGGCCCTTGATCACCAGAACATGGCTACATTTGGTGATAGCAGTTGGCTTGGCAAAAGAAGAATATAGAAATAGGTGATAGAAATCATGACATTTGGTTTTCAACCAAATCTAGTAAATTGCCGACAATAATCTATCTGGTCATCAACAACAGCCAGGGAAGTTGGAGATAGGTATAGAAGAGGGTTTATGGCAGACTAGGTCCTTTCAGTGACAAATCAATGGTGGCTTACAGGGAATGCTCAACGAAAAGTCGAAAAAATTTGATGGATTTCACCAATGATATTTGATCGGGATTAGGAGTGAGATGCTTAAAGAGAAGAGAAAAGGATCTTTTATAGACTTAGTCTTGGGCTTTGGTGAGCCCTAGACTTCCCAACACCATATAGAATCGAGAAATAAGAAGAACTCCTTCCAAGAGTCCACTTAGAACCATCTCACTTGCAATCCACATGAGATGGATTTTTTTAGTTTCGCACTAAGGTTCTTGCACTAGGTCCTTACTAATTCAATCAGGGAGGAGGAATGATTTCCTTTGACTTGTGCTAAGGATTTCCTTTAGCTTGTGCTACTCAAATCTTTTAGAAGAAATGTAAAGATGATGGAAGAATTGTGAAAGCAGGGTTTAAGTTTTTTTTCTTTTATTGATTAATTATCCATATATACATAGCCCTTATTTATAATAATAAAGTCCATCCTTACATGATTCAAGTTAAATTCCTCTTCTTTTCATTTAAATGAATGTTCATCCTTGAACAAGCTATATTGGACTCATCTTCCTTGTTTAAATAGGATAGATCTCTAAAAAAATGATAAATAAAAACTCATGAAAAAATGCTAAAATTTAAGAAGAGATAAATCTTAACTTTTATATCAATTTTGCCTTCTATCATTCCACTAATTTTTCATGGATTGAAAAATAATTTCTAGTCAAATTAAAGTCTTTCCCGAAAAGAAAAGTTTTGGTTTGACCAACTTGTTTTGAGATCAAAACGATAAAATCTTGATCCAATTTAATTCTTTTGAGGATTGACCAAAAGTTGTAGATCTTAAAAAAATATCTAATTCAAAAAAAAAGAAATATCTCGATCGAGCATTACATGACCAAGTTACGATGTTTTAAAATCTGGCTTGTAATTCGACTTCTTGATATAGTAGATTTTACTTTCGGATCTTATCTAGTTTTGCTCGTCGTAGCCAATATGATCCGGTTCTAGTTTTCTTAATAGTGAAAGTAATCTACATCAAGTATAGTGATCTTTCTGAATATCCATAATGATCAAAATCTATATTGAATCTGATGATTTACTGGATCACTTATAACTTTGATAGATTATTTCTTGTTAGAAAATTATTGTAACAACCATTATTTCATTATTTATATTACTATACAAAATATAAAAATTACTTTTTAAGATAAAGATGACACTTATAATCATTAAACCAGTCGATAATACTTTTAGTAGGCAACATCATATTTTTTTAGAACGTTTATATATATAATTTCCTGGTCATCATGACTTGTTATCCTCACGCGTACCAGTAGAAGTTGACCATGGCATGAGAGGAGCTCCTTTATTCTTATTAGTCGGCACAATTCTTTTTTATCCAAAGGGTGCTCATGGATTCTCTTCTTTTAACTTTGCCCATGGAATATCCATACTCACGCTACTCCGGTTACATGCATGCTTATCAACCTTGGACCAACCCTTCTTTGTCCCCTCGATTTCACTCTCTCTTTATCAAATCTTTTCACTATTCATTCATACATGTTCTTTAATAATTAAAGGCTGATCGTATAACTTTCTTCAGGTTGATTAGGATCCGTTTCAAACTAAAATCCAAACTTGGTCCCTCTTTGAAATAATGTAACTTCATATCCTCTTAGTCAATGAAGTTGGGGCCATTCCATCTAAGAAACAATTAAAATGTCTTCACTCCTTTTTTATATTTACAAATCCATTTAGCCAAAATTGGAGAAGCCGGCTAGCTCTAGGATGATAATATGACATCTCCTAGTTTAATTTCATCTAGCGTGGATAGTTTTGTTGCTACTAGGTGTTTATTTACTTGAGTTGGATTTAAGAAAGTCAAACCTGATTTCCACCGATACATTTGTCCGTCGTTTTAGTCGACACTTGCCTTTAAGAATTAAATTAACCTCTCAAGTAAATCATTTTAGGATTAAGACTAATGTACGTGGTTGTCATGCCCCGAATTCAGCATCGAAATCGGTTACATGATCGGCCGCGCAACCCTGAGTTCGCCCTGGTGATCATGCCGGGCTTAGGTACACCTTATTCACTTCTAAAAAAAAAAATACTTTGAATAAACTAATATTATTTAAACAAATAAATAAGATTAAATAATTATTTTATTTCAAATCAAAACTACTAAAGGGTCTATTGATCCATGCTAAGAATCAGCAACCGAACTAACTAATTAAACAAAACGAAATGTCAATGTTCCGCCTCATGCCCAGCCCGAACCTTGCTATGCATCTTGAGTCTCTGAAAAAAATCAAGAAGTAGGGAGTGAGCTTTACAGCCCAGTAAGGTTTCCATATGATCGCACTAGTAATAATATAATTCTAGAAATTGCAAGAACGGACTAGTATATCATATCATGCAATCAAACAACCCAAATATCATGTATGACAAAATCTTGATAACGTTATATTTTTTTTCTTTTAGAGTTTTCATCAATTAACCTTTATCTTTAGGATTCTGAACTAACCACGGTCATGTTTCAGCCCATGACTGGCAATCTCAGTGTCACACTTTAGTCTGTGACTGGCAAGCTCATTGTCACACTTCAGTCTGTGACTGGCAAGCTCGTAATCGATCATGTACAATCTGCCCGTGGCCAGGCTAGCCCATGTACTAAGCCCGTGGCTCAGGTTGTGTAACCACGATCCCGTGGCATGCCAGTCCAAACACCGTTAACACTTTATCCTTCCACATCATCATGTCAAATCATGTCATTTATAATTTTTCAATAACCGGTATCATGGTCCAACCATTTAAAAATAACTTGACAAACATGGTATATAAAAATACAGATAATAATAACAACAAACATATTATTTATTGTGAGAAATTAACTATATCATGTGAAAACAACCATGCATGCAAATATGTATATGCTCGGATCAAATCAGGTCATGTAAAATACATATATACAATGGTGATCAAGTCCATAAATCCTTATCTTTTAAAAGCTAATCCTAATATAACTGATATTAATCCGTATCCGAGGCTCACTCAATACTTTCCTGCTCAGAAAGCTAATTCCCTACAATAATAAATAATTTTTATTCAATCCAAAATCCTAGCTTCACGAATTTTGAAATAAAAAGTCCCCCCCAGTTCTCTCTCCTATAATAATATATTATTATTATTATTTTAAATTTATTTCCCTCTCTTTTTCTCTCTTCTTTCTCTCTCCTCTTTCTCTCTCCTCTTTTCTTTTCTTTTTTTCTTCTTTTTCTTTTTTTTCTCTTCCTTCTCTTCTTTTCTTTTTTTCTCTTTCTTCTCTTCTCTTCTCCCCCGAACCCCTCTCCCTGCTGCCTTCCTCAACTCAACCGATCCAGCCTTCCCATGGCTACCGGCGATGGCCATGGGTGACAATTACCGGGAAGAAGGCTTGGCGGCCTAGGAAAAATGGTGGCGTGGTCACCGGCAGTGAATAGCCTCAAAAATGAACAAAACCCAAAAAAATCCTCCCAAAAATAAATGAAATAAGGAAAAAAATGACTCATCGGCCTGGATGGACTTACGAACGCTCACCAGAGAGGAGGAAGACATGGGAACAGAGGTTCGATAGGGCTCGCTTTAGCAGCGATGAAGGAAATTTAAAGAACCCACATTGACGGGTTTCCTTGTCATTTGGAAACAAACTCTGCCTGATTAGAGTTCTAATCCGTCCCAACCTCATCACCGACCACCTTTCTCTCCCCTCATGACTCCTCCCTCGAGATCTCCGACGAAAACCTCAACCGGATACGGAAGAGCCGATCTCCCCTATTTCAACTCTGATTTTTTTTCTCTCGGTTTAGGTTGAAGTCGGCTAGGCCTGCCGACTTCAGCCCAAAGCCTATATTTCACATTATCCCACCGTTAAAAAAAAATTCATCCTCGAAATTTACATACCTGGTGTTTCGAAAAGCTGTGGATATTTATCTTTCATTTTTACTTCAAGTTTCCATGTAGCTTCCCTTTCACTGTGATTGCTCCATTGCACCTTCACGTATGGTATGGTTCGGAGTCGAAACACTTGACCTTACTATCGACGATCCATATAGGCATCTTCTCATAAGTCAAATTCTCCTGAAGCTGTAATGGCACATAGTCTATTGCATGGCTAGGATCAAAAATATATCTTTGTAACATTGATACATGAAATACATTGTGCACTCCAGATAAGGTTGGTGGTAGTGCTAGTCGGTAGGCCACCTCACCGACCTTATCCAAAATTTTAAACGGACCCATAAATTTCGGGCTTAACTTGCCTCGTATACTGAATCACATTACCCTCTTTGTATAGAAACCTTCAAAAAGACATGGTCACCTACATTGAATTCTAGCTCCCTCCATCTCTTATCAGCATAACTTTTCTATCAGCTTTGAGCAGTACACAGCCATTTCCTGATCACTTATACCTTATCCACCGTCTGTGCACTACTTTCGAACCCAATAATTTTCTTTCTCCGATATCGTCCTAGCAGATAGGAGATCAATACTTTCTACCACATAAAGCCTCAAAAGGTGCCATCTATATGCTAGCTTAATAACTATTATTATAGGCAAATTCTATCAATAATAGATGACAGTCCCAAGCACCACCCAAGTCCATAACACAAACTCTTAACATGTCTTCCAAAATTTAGATGGTTCGCTCTGATTGTCCATCGATTTGGGGATGAAAAGCTATACTAAAACTTAATTTGGTTCTTAGGGCATTATAAAGACTTCCAAAATTGTGAAACAAACCTACTATCTCGAACCGATATTTTGCTAGAATTCCATGTAGTCTCATAATTTATTCCATTTATAAGCTTGATAATCTTTCCATAGAGAGACTGACTTGAAAGGATAAGAAATGAGCTGATTTTATCAGTCAGTCTACAATTACCCATCCCGCATTGTTACCTTTTAGGATTTTGGGCAAACCTATCATAAAATCCATAGTAATGTGTTCCCATTTCCACTAAGAAATCATAAGGGATTGCAGTGGTTTGGCAGGTCTTTGATGCTCGGCTTTCACCTGTTGACATACCAGGCATTGAGCTACATACGGAGCTATGTCATTCTTCATACTAGGCCACCAAAAGTTTTTCTTTAGATCTCGATGCATCTTTGTACTACCTGGATGCATCGTATATGCTGAATCGTGCGCCTCCTCCAGAATCTCATTCTTTAATTCTGGAAGCTTGGAAACACATATCTGTCACCAAACCTCAACGTATCATCAACATATATAGAAAATTCTGACTAAGCACCAGACTCTATTGTCTCTCTAATTCTCTGCAACTTTATATCCTCTCTTTGAGCTGATTTAATTCTATCAATCAGGGCAGGTTATACCATAAGATTTGCTAGTTGCATTTTAGGATCATGAATCCGTACTTCTATCTTAAATCTCTCCAAATCCATTATGATGTGCTTTTAATTAGTAAGTAAAGCTGCTAATTTACTTGGAGACTTCTTACTTAGGGCATCCGCTACTACCTTTGCCTTGCCTGGATGATAGTTGATGGTCAGATCATAGTCCTTTAGCAACTCCAACCATTTTCTCTACCTTAAGTTCAATCCCTTCTGAGTGAAGATGTACTTTAAACTTTTATGATCTGTAAAAATTTTCAACGACTACCATACAGGTAATGCCTCCATATTTTTAGGACAAATACCACTACTGCTAGCTCTAGATCATGAGTAGGATAATTTGACTTATATGGCTTCAACTGTCTAGAGGCATAAGCCATCACCTTTTCATTTTATATTAGGACATAACCAAGATCCTTGCGAGATGCATCACTATATATGGTGAAATCCTCTATCTCCACAAGAACAGCCAACACTGGGGCGGTCACTAGCCATCTCTTCAACTCTTGAAAACTCTTCTTACACTCATCTGTCCAATCAAATTTTGTTCAATTCTGGGTTAGGCGAGTTAAAGGTATGGCAATAAGAGAAAATCTTTCAATAAATCTTCGATAATAGCCTACCATTCCCAGAAAACTGCGAACTTCAAATACGTTGGTGGGTCTCTCCCAATTAACTACTACCTCTACTTTCTTTAGATCCATAGAAATACCTTTCTTAGAAATAACATGTCCAAGGAAAAACTCTATCCAACCAAAACTCACACTTTTGTAGCTTGGAATTCAACTTCTCTTCCTTAAGTATTTGCAAAACTATTCTTAGGTGTTCTTCGTGTGCTCGTGGACTCGAATAAACCAATATATCATCAATAAACACTACCATAAACTGATCCAAATATGGTCTGAACACTTAGTTCATAAGGTCCATAAAAATTGCAGGTGCATTTGTCAGACCGAAAGGTAAAACCATAAACTTATAATGTCCGTATTTGATTCTAAAAATTGTCTTAGGTACATCTTCTACTTTTATCTTCAATTGATGGTATCCAGATCGAAGATCAATCTTTGAAAATATATGTGCTCCCTGTAGTTGATCGAATTAATCATCAATCATCGGTAAAGAATATTTGTTCCTTACTGTCACCTTGTTCAACTCTTGATAGTCTATATAGAGCCGAAGACTATCATCCTTCTTCTTCACAAATAGGATCAGAGTATCCCAGGGAGATACACTTGGTCTAATAAATCCTTTGTCCAATAATTCTTGCAATTACTCTTTAAGCTCTTTTAATTCTGTTGGAACCATTCTATAGGGAGCTTTGGAGATGGCACCAGTGCCCGGTATAAAATCAATAGAGAACTCGATTTTTCTATTAGGAGGTAATCTTGGAAGGTCATCAGGAAAAATCTTTAAAACTCTTTCATAATAGGTATGTCTTCCAACATAAGCTCCTGTTGTCGGGTATCTATCACTACCGCCAGAAACCCTTCACAGCCTTTCTTGAGGAGTCACCTGGTAATATAAGTTGAGATAACTCTCCTCGGAGAGGTTAGCTTGTTATCCACAAAGTGAAACTCTAGCTGACCAGGAATCTAAAATCTCACTATCTTCTCAAAATAGTTGATAGAAGCATGATATGCCGCTAATCAATCCATTTCAAGGATCACATTGAAGTCTTTTATATCCAGGACCATCAAATATGCTTCCATCTCCCTATATTCGATATCCAATTTACAATCCTTGCAAATATGATTAACCACAATAACATCCTCACTCAGAGTGGAAACACAAAAATCAATTTCTAGAGGTGTCGAAGTCAACTCATTATTTTTCCTAACCAGTCTAGCTGATATAAAAGAATGTGTGGCACCCGCATCAAACAGAACATAAACATTGCTAGAAAATAACCTAATCATACCTGTCACTATTGAATTAGATGCATTGGCATCCTGCTGCGTGAGTGCATACACCCATCCTTGGGTGCTCAGATTCTGCTGCCCTCCTCGTTGCTGTCTTCCTTGAGGTGGTTGGTGCTATGATTCCTTTCCACTGTAGCACATGATCGCCTTGTGACCCTCTTTTTCGCAATTAAAGCACTTTCCTCCTGGCTAAGTGCAATGTCGCTGATAGTGAAGCCCACCGCACTTATAACACTAGATCTCATCTTTTTGTTGAGTCTTGTCATTTGGAGCAGCATTGTCAGGCTTCCTTGTCTTTGCACTGATATTTTTATTTGATTGACCCTGATATCTTCCTGATCTAGATCTCTTCTTCAAAGCTTTTCTCTCTGCCTGAGCGACATTTAACCCTCTTTCTATTATCAGTGCCTTGTTGACGACCTCCTTATAAGTGGATAGCTTGAAGGCAGTCACATGTTGTTGAATCCGATCTCTAAGTTCATTTTCAAATTTTCTAACCCGGACCCCTTCATCTGCTATCAATGTCAGAGCATACCTCAACAGTTCTTCGAACTTTGCAGCATATTGAGCAACTGTCATGCTACCTTGCTCCAAGCAATCAAATTTTCAAAATTTTTGCATCCAAATACTCTAAAAAAAATATCTCTCATAGAAAACTCTCATGAAAGCTGCCCATATAAAAAGTGAATTATTCGGTCCTTGCTTTCTGAGCTCCAACTCCTACCAAGCGGCTGTCTCATCTTGCAATAAGAAAATAGCAAAAATAACCTTTTTCTCTATCAAGCACTGCAAGGCTGGAATACTTTCTCAACATCTTTCAACCAGCCCTCTGCTTTCATAGGATCAGATGTTTCCTTGAATACTGGTGGCGCATATTTTTTGAAACCTATCAAGATTATATGTCATTCTTATGGGATCCCAGCTACCGGCTATTGCTGCAAAATTTCTTGTTGTTGCCATTGCAATAGTTGCTGCATGAACTATTCTGCATAAATTGTTGTTGTTGTTGTGATTCTATTAATCTCAATATATCAGTTCTTGCAGTGGCTTGTTGTTGCACCAAAAATTGCATCAATTGAGGGAGGCCAACCTGGTCCCCAGGCTGAACTCTAGATCCTCCTGGAGTTCCCACTTCTACAGTCTCAGTCTCTAGGGTGTTGTCGATGGAATTAGGCAGTGGTTCCTGTAGATGCTCATCATTATATGGTAAACTTTCAGTATCCTCTTGATGCTCCCTGGGCTCCCAAGCATTTGCTCCATCCACAAATCTTGTGGGCCTCCTAGCACGTCCACGCTCGCCACCACGCACCATGAAAAATCTATACCAGTCATTATTAGTATACAACTAACACTTAAATGATCTAAAATATATTACATTATCTACCCCACCTAAGAATTGACCCACACTCTTTCAATGAACTTATACCCTAAGATCCTATAACCTGGTTTGCTCTGATACTACTCTATCACACCCTGAATTAGCATCAAAATCGGCAATGTGACCAGCCGCACAACCTTAGGTTCGTCCTAGAGATTATGCCAGGCTTAGGTACACCTTATTCACTTCTAAAAAAATCATTTCAAATAAACTAATATTATTTAAACAAATAAATAAAATTAAATAATTCTTTTATTACAAATCAAAATTACTAAAGGGTCCACTGATCGAAACTAAGAATCAGCAACCGAACTAACTAACTAAATAAAACTAAATGTCAATGTTCTGTCTCACGCCCAGCCCGATCCTTGCTATGCATCTTGAGTCTCTGAAAAAATATCAAGAAGTAGGGAGTGAGCTTTACAGCCCAGTAAGGTTTCCATATAATCATACCAGTAATAATATAATTTTGGATATAGCAAGAACATACTAGTATATCATATCATGCAATTAAACAACCTAAATATCATGTATGAAAAAACCTTGATAACATTATTTTTTTTCAGAGTCTCCATTAATTAACCTTTATCTTTAGGGTTCTGGACTAACCATGGTCATGCTTCAGTCCATGACTGGCAATCTCAATGTCACACTTTAGCCTGTGACTGGCAAGCTCATTGTCACATTTCAGCCTGTGACTGACAATCTCGTAATCGACCATGTACAATTTGCTTGTAGCCAGACTAGCCCACGTATTAAGCTCGTGGC